>JAYJKW010000194.1:2500-88810 GCA_035084275.1 Hydrolagus colliei
TGTGTAATGGTGAGTGAGTGTATGTGAGTGCGCAAGATTGAGTGTGTGTGAGTGTGTGTGAGTGTGTGTATGTGAGTGTGTGTGAGAGTGTGTGTGTGAGTGAGTGTGTGTGAGTGTATGTGAGTGTGAGTGTGTGTGTGTCTGCTGCTCGTGTACTATCCCGCACCCGCCTCCGTGACCACATAACCCCCACCCTCGCCCGTCTCCACTGGCTCCCCATCCTCCAGAGGATCGAGTTTAAGATCCTCGTCCTCACCTACAAGGCCTTACACGGCCTTGCCCCGTCCTACCTAGCCGATCTACTCTCCCCCTACACGCCCACCCGGACCCTCCGTTCAGCAGAACTTGGCCTGCTCCAAGCCCCCCGCCCGAACCGCCCCACCATCGGAGGCCGGGCCTTCAGTGTCTCCGCTCCCACCCTATGGAATGCCATCCCTCAATCCCTCCATCTCGTCTCTTCCCTTTCCTCTGTCAAGGCCGGTTTGAAGACTTTCCTCTTCGATCGTGCCTTTTGTTCCACCCCGAACTCTTTTACCTCCCCTTCGTGTGTCACCCATTCCCAAACACTCCCCTCCCAGCTCGGGTCACACACCTCCTGTGCAGCGCCTTGGGACGTCCTCCCGACGTGAAAGGCGCTATATAAATGTAAATTGTTGTTGTTGTGGTTGTTGTTTGATTATTGGAATAGTGCTTCTATACATTCGAAATACAAGATACACTTTGCGCACAGTAAAGTGTAAGATTCATCCATAAAGTGAGTGACCAATTGTGTCTGTGGGATTGTTGGCCAGGAAAATTACAGAATCTCGCTGCACTATTTGAAATGGGAGCTGGGGTATTGTGGTTTCTGCATGTACAGACAGCCGGAACCTCAGTTGCACAACTACTTCGTTAACGCAATGCATCACACAGACACACAGACACTCACACACGTAAAGACACACACACACACTCACAGTGAGAGAGAGGGAGAGACAGAAAGAGATAGACACATTTAGAGAGAAAGGGTAAAGAGGGAGACACGCACACGCACACACACACACAAAAACAAAATGCACACACAGATGCACACACACACTGGGACAGATGCATACATTTGTGTCGACATAAACATACTCACAAAATGAGAGAGAGGGGCAGAGAGAGAGACAGAAAGGGTGAGAGGCAGCTGCAGAGTCACATACGTTAAAGAGAAAGAGGGAGAGACAGACACACACAAACACATACACACAAAGTGTATACCGAGCAATACATTTAACCCATCAATATTTTACTCCTTTGCGGCTGATAAGCATTTCACAGCCAGGTGTATACAATGTAAGGCAGTATATTGGAATTGTATGGCAGCATTATCCTTTGTGGAAAGCGATATCACCTTTAACGGGTTAATCTACAGCAGTGACCTCAGCGCCCTGTACACACTGTGGTCACAAAGGCCTTTGTCCCTCCCAAGCTGTGCCCAATGCTGTAGGTAATGGGTTCAATGCTGGTGAGTGGCCCCTGTGTAGACAATGTACACACACACTCCAGGCTGGGGAATACTGTGTGTAGGTGGGGGACACACACTCACATGTGCATCTCTCTGATGGTTTAGATACTTTAACAATAACACATTGCACTGACACACGGTGACGTGTGTGGTGTTGTGGGCCTGGGTGTCATCATGGGATGGACACCCAGCTGCCCCCAAATTACATCATTGGGGTGAATTGCGTAACTCAGGGCAGATAATGCACACGGCACAAACTCATCGAGGATCGTGCGGTAAAATTGCTCAAAGGAGCGTTCCCCACCTTTCTTTAAATAAGACCCCGTTTTATGCTCTTGAGAACCACTGTTTTTTTCGTGAGTTGCCTTCTGTAGAAGATAATTCATTTTGTCTCAGTGAAGATGTACGTTCCGATGATTGTGAGAATACAATACATTTACTTCCCGATTCTCGCTGCTGTTGGAATTCCTGGCAAGTGATTTATCCAATTCATTATTTAAATTAGTTGTAGCAGAGATGCCAACCAGTAGGTGTTTGCCGTATTTAGTACTGTAAATTGAAATAAATACGGCAGTATGATTTTTCTTGGTAAAACATGTTTTTTGACCCGACAAAAAGCTGTGTACGTGGGCACATGCATTCTACACACAGGGCCCTGTGGGCTACACAGAAAAATCACAAAAAGGTATCCGGGGACAGGGGGAGTAAGTTTGGGCCAGGGGGTAACACGGGGGACGGTGATGGTGGTGAGGGGGGGGCTGTCTGATGGACTTACAGAGATAGAGACACACGGGGAGGTAATGCATGTTAACTTTATTTACCTTAATCCCAAGAAAGATGCGCTGTCATTGGTTAATTGCAACATCGCAACTGCGTCCTAGTGCTGTAGGTTCTGGGGAACATATTTTTGTTCTACAAGAATACTGATTTTAGCTTGGAGGAGTGATTTGTTTGTAAATAAAAAATGTTGGCAGCTCTGATGCTGTAAAGTTTGCAGCCTGACTCAGTTTAGCAATCTCTGCTTTCAATCAGCAAATGCCGGTTTATGTAATCCTTGAGTTTGCTTATTTTTCACTTGAAATTTCCCTTCCCTATTGCGTGATACTGACCACTGACGATCAATTAAATTATGAGGAACATGTGTTCTGAACTAAGTGCACAAGCGAGAATAAAAGCTGAGGAAGGAATCTTAAGTTTGCCTGCTTAGTTGTTGGATATTGTAGGGCGTATTGTAGGGCGCCATTCAAAAGAGAAAAAAGATCATGTGAACCCGATGGCATTTTGATTATGCAAAGTAGTTTTGTGATGCAATATGACAATTAGTTAATTGTTCAGTAACTGTTTCGTGGTGGATGGCTTTTATGAACATCTGTCTCCCGAATTTCCACAAAAAATCATGTCGATTCGCTTTGAAGCATATACCGTGAAGCGATTTCAGAAGACATGAACATATTGTAAGATATTAAATGAAATGCAAGTTTCCAGACCAGTCTCTACTCGTCGCAATTTACTGGCTGAATCAGGGAGGTGTGAGCTTTGGTTCCGTATTCGCACATTCACTCCATCAACAACCAAACATTCATCATTTGTGAAGCGCCTTTCACACAGGGGAGCGTCTGAATATTAACATACAATTCTGGGTTGCAAAGAGGATCAATCTCTCCTTTCCGATTTGCGGCATTCAGAGAATTCTTTAATTTGAAAATATAAATGTCATAGGATACAATCGACTAAATCCAATTGACTCCTCTAACCAAAAATACCATTTACAAAGCTTTTGACATTGGCATGTTATACAGACAGACCGATATTGGTTGAAGATGATGGACTCAATAGCAACGATTCGTGCATTTGATACAACGCCATTTTTGGTCGTTCAAGACTCTCAAAGAATGAGACAGGATTAATGCAAACACTATTGTATTCACATGCACCCGTGGAGTCAATGGAGTCAAGTGGATATATTCGATTGAATCTGATGACTTTTTATGTTCAAATTAAATAATTCTCTGAATGTGGCAAATGGTAGAGGAGCGATTGATTGATTCTCTGTGCAAACCCAGCATTGTACGTAAGAACACAGTGAGGTGAGTGACCGGTGACATCTCAAAAAGTTTGGGACAGGACACGGTGAGGTATTTGCTCCATTTGGAGAAGCCTTGAAAAAGAGACAATTTGCTGTATCAAACACCAGGATTATTTATTTATCAATTTTGCGTTTCTAAATCACCTTCATGTCTCTCGGTTTTTGTCAGTTTGTGCGAATCTCCATTAAAATGTCTACTTCTCTCTCTGAACGACTCATTTTCTAAATGTGGCTGTATCTCTGCCAGCACCTCTCCCTTTCTATCTGTTGGTATGTGTTTGTGTCTACTGTGATGTGTGTTTCTCTCTGAACATGAACGACAGTCTATGTCTGTCACTTTCATTGGCTGTGTTCTTGTGTCTTTCCCTTACTGTGGCGTTTCTTCCGCATTTCCCTGTGTGTATGTTTGTGTATGTTTATCTCTCCCACTTTAGTGTATCCAACTCGCTCATTCTCTTTGTCTGTTTCTCTACCCCACTCTCTTTCCAACGCCCGCGTTCTTTCTCTCTCTTCCCCGCTCTCTCACCGTCGCTCAGTATATCTATAACATTCTCCCCTCAAATCCCACCTTCCCACTACTCATTTTCTTTGTCACTTTTCGATGGGTGGTGGACATCGAGACACGTTCAGCATATTGTAATCTTTACCAATGAATATTTATGTCTGATCTTTTCTTTCTATTTGTCTCTGTAGTCAACCTATTGGAGATTGTTGTCCTGGCTCGAGGGAGGTGCGGTCTCTCCAAGTGCATCTCCATGTATCTGTTGGCCATGTCAGTGGCTGATCTGACGGTAATTATTGTCACTGTGATCTTTGTAACCATTGTACCTGTGTACTTCAGGAATCCGTTCGTGCGCCTCACTCCCGTGTGCCGGGTGCTAATTATACTGCAAGCCGCAACAAGGGAAACCTCTGTCTGGTTCACTATCGCTTTCACCTTTGATCGATATGTCGCCATCTGTTGGCAAAAATTCAAACATAAATATTGCACCAAAAAAACAGCTGCTGCAGTGATAGCGGGGTTGAGTGTTGTCTTCACTGTGAAAAACATTCCCTGGTATTTTATATTTAAACCTCGGGTCATAATTAACAATACATCCTGGGGATGCACTGCTATACCAAACTTTTACATTTCACTCCCATGGATAGTGTTTGACTGGCTAGACATCACTCTAAACCCCTTTCTCCCGTATGTTCTGATTTTGTTGCTCAACGCCCTGACTGTCAGCCACATACTGGTGGCCAGTCGAGCCCGCAGGAGATTGCGGGGACACAGTGATGGGGACAGAACCAGAGGTGAGAGAGACAGTGATCCAGAGATGCAACACAGGAGGAAATCTATTGTTTTACTGTTTGCTGTTTCTGCCAATTTCATATTATTATGGATGACATACATTATACATTTCTTATACTGGAGGATTACAAACGACTTTTTGTTCTCGGGGTTTAATGATCCTGAGTATATTATCTATCGAACTGGCTTCATGTTGCAGATGTTGAGCTGCTGTACAAACACATTTATTTATGCTGTGTCTCAGACTAAATTCAGAGAGGAGATTAAGAAAGGGCTGGCATTTCCTGTTACTCTAATTGTGAGATTATTTAATCGACAAATTGTCCCACTGCTGTGATTGTGTCTTTGTGACGGGATAGACACAGTGATGGGGTCCCTATCAGCCTGTCCGTCCCTTCATCAAGTAGCACTTAATGTTGTTTTCTGGAGATCATCAAGTGAATAAAATCAATAATCATGAATAAAAGTGCATCACAGATTATCCTGTGTAATGTATTGACTGTGTAGTTGTGTGCAAAGCACAGCAGTGTTGCGTAACGTAGTGACTCACAAACAGGCATGGATTCAAAATACCTATTTATAATTGTTTTTCTCGAGCGATTATCATGAATCGTGTGGTGTAAGGAAACTTGCCCAAAGTTGTACCCTGCCCAGAATTGAACCCAGATGTCTCGCTTGTAAGGAGAGTGCTCTAACCACTGAGATATAAGACACCACACCTGGTTGTGTTTTTCAATGCATGTGTCTCTGTTAGTGCTTGACTCTATGCCACTGCATGTGTCTGTGAAAGCAAAATAGCTGGAGAGACAGAGAGAGTGTTAGCACCACATGTATGTGAGTGCGTAATCCTTTTTCTCCATGTATGTGTGTGAGAGAAAGAGAGAGAGAGAGGGACTGAGTGCTGTAATATATCTCTTTACAGAGTCCAGTATCTCAGTTCTGGCACTCGCCATAAAAGCTTGAGACGTGTGTCCGAATCCAGGCAGATTAGCGCGAAACCTTTTGAAAGTTTCCTTACTGCGTACGTCGAATCCTAATCCCTAAAAAAAAACAATAAGAAATTGTTCGTTTGAATCAACGACGGTTTGTTGGGCACTGCTGTGCGCAATTGGATGTCCTGTATTGCCCACCTTCAATTCACTTTACGGTATATTGTTTGAAGCGGTTTGTGACACAGTTTCGAATATTCCCAAAGTGCTCTATCAAACGCAAAGATTATTATTAAGACGTAAAAGTTCGTTCAGAATGAGCTAGTTAGACTAACACCGAAAGTAGAAACAGAATCTGGCAGTGGGAGACAGGATGTGGGTTGCTTATTGAATTGGAGGCTTTGATTTGACAATAAATATATTTTGCAAAGAACGCTTGCTCTGGTTTGAATGTGATTTTGTGCGTGTAATACATTCGCTGTTTTGGGGGGGTTTGTACAATATACAATAAGGTGTCGATATAACACAAGTCACCTCATTTCTTACACATAGGAATCATTTAACCTCTTCGATATTATGACACTATCGTGTTCCCATTCACTCTGATTTTGTTGGCCAAACTTCTGACTGACAGCCACATTTTCGTGGCAGTAGAGCCCACAAGTGATCGTGGGAGTGCGGAAAATAAGACGGGAATACAGGTTTGAGTTAGTGAATGTGTGCAGAATTTGCTGCCGCGTTTCACCCACACATTCCATTGTCCATTCGTGTTACAATATGTTCTTTGATGCGCATTGAGACATTTTGATGAAGTGTTACGGCGCTATATCGATTCTATGTATTACTATCATTCATATTGTTAACAATTTACCCATTCCAAGAATAAGGCATAGTGCATTTCACTTCACTGTTCCTCACACAACCCTCTCCATGTCGAGGTACAACATTAATTCTTTACTTATAGTTTGTATAATAATTCTGAGTCATCTCACTTGGGAACTAATTAATTACTGAGTTCACAGTTTAATTTGCTTAGTGATGCACAAACGTATCACAACAACAAAATTACACTCGCATAGAGTTCATAGATCGAAGCCTTGAGTTACATGTCGAATTATGACGTGATCGATTCTAAGCATTATTATTATCAATAATATTGTCATTTTCCCCATTCCAAGAATAAAACAAGTTACCTCTCATCACTCTCTTCTTCACACAACCCACCCCACATAAAGCGATCATTTCAACTCAGTCTTCAAAAATGGTTCGTAGCCAACACACTGCGAAATTAATTAAATACTTGATTTACAGTATTAATTTACTTGATGATGTACAAACGTATAAAGCATATACATTGAACACTTGAGCTACATGTGGAGTTAGTGATATTCAATTAATCATCATGACAACAACTTTCTAACTGCATGTCGTCCACAAAATATGGAGTGAGTTCACTTTACAGTGTATCCTGTCAATCACTACTGATACTTTTCGAAGGCATGAGATGAGACAACCACAACAATAATAAAATTACACTTGTATAACGCCTTTCACGTCAGGAGGACGTCCCAATGCGATGGCCAGTTACGGTCTCAAAGCTGAACTGAGGAGAGATGGGGTGAGACGGAAGGCGGGGATTAATGATAAGAATCCTTGCATATTTTATTGCATTTGATAACTTCTACATGTCTCCGATCGCTTCACAATCTAGGCTGTCCTGTGCTGTAGGAACGCGTGGAGACACTGGGTAAACATACAAGAACATAAGAATCAGGAGCAGAGGAAGAATATATCTCCACATGTCCCGCCTTATTCCCATATCTCCTCCCCACTATTTGGTGGTCTATAGTATACCCCTAACAGTGTAACTGCACCTTTTTTATTCCTCAATTCTAACCAGATAGATTCGGTTTTTAGTCCTTCTTCCACCTCGTTCCTTTCTAAGGCAGTCACTGAGTCCTTAACTAAAATTGCCACCCCGCCCCCTTTCAATCAACACTTATTGCTGAAACAATTCCCTCCTTAGGGAATATGTTCCACAGCTTTACCTTTTGATTATTGGAATTGTGCTTCTGTACATTCGAAATACAAGATACACTTTGCGTACAGTAAAGTGTAAGATTCATCCATAAAGTGAATGATCAATTGTGTCTGTGGGACTGTTGGCCAGGACAATTACAGAACCTCCCTGCACTATTTGAAATGGGAGCTGGGGTATTGTGGTTTCTGCATGTACAGACAGCCGGAACCTCAGTTGCACAACTACTTCGTTAACGCAATGCATCACACAGACACACAGACACTCACACACGTAAAGACACACACACACACTCACAGTGAGAGAGAGGGAGAGACAGAAAGAGATAGACACATTTAGAGAGAAAGGGTAAAGAGGGAGACACGCACACGCACACACACACACAAAAACAAAATGCACACACAGATGCACACACACACTGGGACAGATGCATACATTTGTGTCGACATAAACATACTCACAAAATGAGAGAGAGGGGCAGAGAGAGAGACAGAAAGGGTGAGAGGCAGCTGCAGAGTCACATACGTTAAAGAGAAAGAGGGAGAGACAGACACACACAAACACATACACACAAAGTGTATACCGAGCAATACATTTAACCCATCAATATTTTACTCCTTTGCGGCTGATAAGCATTTCACAGCCAGGTGTATACAATGTAAGGCAGTATATTGGAATTGTATGGCAGCATTATCCTTTGTGGAAAGCGATATCACCTTTAACGGGTTAATCTACAGCAGTGACCTCAGCGCCCTGTACACACTGTGGTCACAAAGGCCTTTGTCCCTCCCAAGCTGTGACCAATGCTGTAGGTAATGGGTTCAATGCTGGTGAGTGGCCCCTGTGTAGACAATGTACACACACACTCCAGGCTGGGGAATACTGTGTGTAGGTGGGGGACACACACTCACATGTGCATCTCTCTGATGGTTTAGATACTTTAACAATAACACATTGCACTGACACACGGTGACGTGTGTGGTGTTGTGGGCCTGGGTGTCATCATGGGATGGACACCCAGCTGCCCCCAAATTACATCATTGGGGTGAATTGCGTAACTCAGGGCAGATAATGCACACGGCACAAACTCATCGAGGATCGTGCGGTAAAATTGCTCAAAGGAGCGTTCCCCACCTTTCTTTAAATAAGACCCCGTTTTATGCTCTTGAGAACCACTGTTTTTTTCGTGAGTTGCCTTCTGTAGAAGATAATTCATTTTGTCTCAGTGAAGATGTACGTTCCGATGATTGTGAGAATACAATACATTTACTTCCCGATTCTCGCTGCTGTTGGAATTCCTGGCAAGTGATTTATCCAATTCATTATTTAAATTAGTTGTAGCAGAGCTGCCAACCAGTAGGTGTTTGCCGTATTTAGTACTGTAAATTGAAATAAATACGGCAGTATGATTTTTCTTGGTAAAACATGTTTTTTGACCCGACAAAAAGCTGTGTACGTGGGCACATGCATTCTACACACAGGGCCCTGTGGGCTACACAGAAAAATCACAAAAAGGTATCCGGGGACAGGGGGAGTAAGTTTGGGCCAGGGGGTAACACGGGGGACGGTGATGATGGTGAGGGGGGGGCTGTCTGATGGACTTACAGAGATAGAGACACACGGGGAGGTAATGCATGTTAACTTTATTTACCTTAATCCCAAGAAAGATGCGCTGTCATTGGTTAATTGCAACATCGCAACTGCGTCCTAGTGCTGTAGGTTCTGGGGAACATATTTTTGTTCTACAAGAATACTGATTTTAGCTTGGAGGAGTGATTTGTTTGTAAATAAAAAATGTTGGCAGCTCTGATGCTGTAAAGTTTGCAGCCTGACTCAGTTTAGCAATCTCTGCTTTCAATCAGCAAATGCCGGTTTATGTAATCCTTGAGTTTGCTTATTTTTCACTTGAAATTTCCCTTCCCTATTGCGTGATACTGACCACTGACGATCAATTAAATTATGAGGAACATGTGTTCTGAACTAAGTGCACAAGCGAGAATAAAAGCTGAGGAAGGAATCTTAAGTTTGCCTGCTTAGTTGTTGGATATTGTAGGGCGTATTGTAGGGCGCCATTCAAAAGAGAAAAAAGATCATGTGAACCCGATGGCATTTTGATTATGCAAAGTAGTTTTGTGATGCAATATGACAATTAGTTAATTGTTCAGTAACTGTTTCGTGGTGGATGGCTTTTATGAACATCTGTCTCCCGAATTTCCACAAAAAATCATGTCGATTCGCTTTGAAGCATATACCGTGAAGCGATTTCAGAAGACATGAACATATTGTAAGATATTAAATGAAATGCAAGTTTCCAGACCAGTCTCTACTCGTCGCAATTTACTGGCTGAATCAGGGAGGTGTGAGCTTTGGTTCCGTATTCGCACATTCACTCCATCAACAACCAAACATTCATCATTTGTGAAGCGCCTTTCACACAGGGGAGCGTCTGAATATTAACATACAATTCTGGGTTGCAAAGAGGATCAATCTTTCCTTTCCGATTTGCGGCATTCAGAGAATTCTTTAATTTGAAAATATAAATGTCATAGGATACAATCGACTAAATCCAATTGACTCCTCTAACCAAAAATACCATTTACAAAGCTTTTGACATTGGCATATTATACAGACAGACCGATATTGGTTGAAGATGATGGACTCAATAGCAACGATTCGTGCATTTGATACATCGCCATTTTTGGTCGTTCAAGACTCTCAAAGAATGAGACAGGATTAATGCAAACACTATTGTATTCACATGCACCCGTGGAGTCAATGGAGTCAAGTGGATATATTCGATTGAATCTGATGACTTTTTATGTTCAAATTAAATAATTCTCTGAATGTGGCAAATGGTAGAGGAGCGATTGATTGATTCTCTGTGCAAACCCAGCATTGTACGTAAGAACACAGTGAGGTGAGTGACCGGTGACATCTCAAAAAGTTTGGGACAGGACACGGTTAGGTATTTGCTCCATTTGGAGAAGCCTTGAAAAAGAGACAATTTGCTGTATCAAACACCAGGATTATTTATTTATCAATTTTGCGTTTCTAAATGACCTTCATGTCTCTCGGTTTTTGTCAGTTTGTGCGAATCTCCATTAAAATGTCTACTTCTCTATCTGAACGACTCATTTTATAAATGTGGCTGTATCTCTGCCAGCACCTCTCCCTTTCTATCTGTTGGTATGTGTTTGTGTCTACTGTGATGTGTGTTTCTCTCTGAACATGAACGACAGTCTAAGACTGTAACTTTCATTGGCTGTGTTCTTGTGTCTTTCCCTTACTGTGGCGTTTCTTCCGTATTTCCCTGTGTGTATGTTTGTGTATGTTTATCTCTCCCACTTTAGTGTATCCAACTCGCTCATTCTCTTTGTCTGTTTCTCTACCCCACTCTCTTTCCAACGCCCGCGTTCTTTCTCTCTCTTCCACGCTCTCTCACCGTCGCTCAGTATATCTATAACATTCTCCCCCCAAATCCCACCTTCCCACTACTCATTTTTTTTGTCACTTTTCGATGGGTGGTGGACATCGAGACACGTTCAGCATATTGTAATCTTTACCAATGAATATTTATGTCTGATCTTTTCTTTCTATTTGTCTCTGTAGTCAACCTATTGGCGATTGTTGTCCTGGCTCGAGGGAGGTGCGGTCTCTCCAAGTGCATCTCCATTTATCTGTTGGCCATGTCAGTGGCTGATCTGACGGTAATTATTGTCACTGTGATCTTTGTAACCATTGTACCTGTGTACTTCAGGAATCCGTTCGTGCGCCTCACTCCCGTGTGCCGGGTGCTAATTATACTGCAAGCCGCAACAAGGGAAACCTCTGTCTGGTTCACTATCGCTTTCACCTTTGATCGATATGTCGCCATCTGTTGGCAAAAATTCAAACATAAATATTGCACCGAAAAAACAGCTGCTGCAGTGATAGCGGGGTTGAGTGTTGTCTTCACTGTGAAAAACATTCCCTGGTATTTTGTATTTAAACCTCGGGTCATAATTAACAATACATCCTGGGGATGCACTGCTATACCAAACTTTTACATTTCACTCCCATGGATAGTGTTTGACTGGCTAGACATCACTCTAAACCCCTTTCTCCCGTATGTTCTGATTTTGTTGCTCAACGCCCTGACTGTCAGCCACATACTGGTGGCCAGTCGAGCCCGCAGGAGATTGCGAGGATACAGTGATGGGGACAGAACCAGAGGTGAGAGAGACAGTGATCCAGAGATGAAAAACAGGAGGAAATCCATCGTTTTACTGCTTGCTGTTTCTGCCAATTTTATATTATTATGGATGACATATTTTCTATTTTTCTTATACTACAAGATTACAAACGACATTTCGTTCTCGAGGTCTAATCATCCTAAGTTTATTATCTGGCGAACTGGCTTCATGTTGCAGTTATTGAGCTGCTGTACAAACACATTTATTTACGCTGTGACTCAGACTAAATTCAGAGAAGAGATTAAGAAAGTGCTGGCATTTCCTGTTACTCCAATTGTGAGATTATTTCGTTGACAAAATTTCCCACTGCTGTGTGTGTGTCTTTGTGACGCGATAGACACAGTGATGGGGTCCCTATCAGCCTGTCCGTCCCTTCATCAAGTAGCACTTAATGTTGTCTTCTGGAGATCATCAAGTGAACAAAATCAATATTCATGAATAAAAGTGCATCACAGAATATTCTGTGAAATGTATTGACTGTGTAGTTGTGTGCAAAGCACAGCAGTGTTGCGTAACTGCTGTAATGTATCTCTTTACAGAGTCCAGTATCTCAGTTCTGGCACTCGGCATAAAAGCTTGAGACGTGTGTCCGAATCCAGGCAGGTTAGCGCGAAACCTCTCTCTAACACTCTCTCCCACACATACTCTCTCTCATTCTCTCTCAGTATGATTCACAAACTCTCTCTCTCACGTACTCTGTCTGTCACATACTCTCTTACTGTCTCTCTCAATGGTTCTTACACATACTCTCTATCCATGTCTCTCACACTCTCTGTCTCCTTCATACACTCCCTGACACACTCTCTCAGTCGCACACTTTCTCACTGTATCTCACGTGCTCTCTCACCCACTCTCACACACATCCTCTTAGACTCCCTCACGCTCTCTCACCGTCTCACTGTATTTTACATAATCTCCCACACATTGTCCTTCACTGTCTCTCATACACTCTCTCTGTTGCATACACTCACTGTCTCTCACCTACTCTTTTTCACACGCAGTCTCACTGTTTCCCACACTCTCTGTTGCACACTCTCACACGCAGTCTCACTCTCTCACACACTCTCTCTCTGTATCTCGTAAAATCTCTCTATCGCACTCACTCTCTCACACGCTCTCAGTCGCACACTCCCTCTAACTTGCTCCCTCGCATACACTCTCTCTCACACTCCCTCTCCCTCGGTGTTTCTCACAGAGAGAGAGGAGACATGACGAAGGTTGTCCCGTGCCTCCTGATCGCATTGATGTTCACAATCATTTCAGACGCCACAGAAATCACCAACACTGTCCGGCAGCGAGTTGTGGACACGTGAGTGACGTTGAGGAGTGACAATCTCTTTATCTCCCAACGCCCTCCGTCCCTCTCTCCAACTCCCATCTCTCTAGCTCACCTCCCGTCCCCTCCCAACTGTCTCCCTCACTCCCCTCCCACCTCTCTCCCTCCCCTTCCAAAGCTCTCTCTCTCTTCACATCTCTCCCTGCCTCCCCTCAATGCTCTCGCTCCCTCACCTCCCAACTCTCTACCTCCCTCCCTCTCTCCCTCCCGTTCTAACTCTCTCCCTCCCTCCTCTCCCACCTTTCTCCCTCCCGTTCCCAGTCTCTCCGTCCCTTCCCAACTCTCCTCCTCCCCTCCTCACAACGCTGTCCCTACCTCACCTCCCAACTCTCTGCCTCCCTCCACTCGCAACTCTCTGCCTTACTTCCTTCCCAACTCTTTTGCTTCCCTACCAACACTTTCCCATACCTCCTACTTCCCCCCCCTCCCATCCTAACTCTCTCTCTGTACCCCACCAAATTCCCTTCCCAACACTCTCCCTCCGCTCTCAATTCTCTCCCTCCACTCCCAACTCTCTCCCTCCCCTCCCAACTCCCTCACTCCACTCTCAATTCTATCCCTCCCCTCCCAACTCTCTCTCTCTGCCTGCCAGCTCACTGTCTCCATCCCCGCCAACTCTCTCCCTCCCTCCCACATCTCTCTCTGCCCCCTAGCTCACTGCCTCCGTCCCCCCCCCCACACCAAACCACTCCCTCCATCCACTCTCAACACTCTCCCTTGCTCCACTCACAACTATCTCTCTCCCTCCCCTCCCAACTCTCTCCCTCTCCCACTCACAAATCTATCCCTCCACTCCCAACTCTCCCCCTCACCATCCTAAATTTCTCCCTCCCCTCCCAACTCTATTCCTCCCTCCACTCCGGACACTTTCGCTCCCTCCCACCTCTCTCCTTACTCCCTAACATGACCCTCTCCCTTGCTCGAATTCAAGATCCTCGTCCTCAGTTTCAAAGCCATTCCAAGCCTCACCCATCTCTATGACCTGCTATCTCGCTATCCGCCTGCCCATTCCCTCCGTTCAGCAGGCTCTGGCGTGCTCCATGTCTCCCGCCGTCACCGCCCCGCCATCGGTGGTCGAGCTTTCAGCGTTTCTGCACCACACTCTGGAAATCCATCCCACAATCCCTTCGCCTCACTTCCCCCCTTTCCTCCGTCAAGGCCAGTCTGAAGACCCTCCTTTTTGGACTTGCCTTCTACTCCCCTCTTAAGTCTTACACCTCTCCTACTCTCCCTGCCCTTCCGGCTACCCGCAACCCGCAACCCCCACCCCCCACCCACCCCAGCCCCCACCACTGCTCGCTTTCCGACCTAATTTTTCTGGGCCTTGGTAGGTCCTACTGGCGAGAGAGATTGATCTATAAATGGCAATGTTGTTGTTGTTATTTGCCTCCCAGGTTCCACAGTAGTGTCGCTGGAGAGAAACCTGTAGATGTACAGATGTGTGTTCTCATCATGCTGACTGCTGACCAGTGCCAGGGTAACACAGCGGTGGAATACAAGTGGAACAACCAAGACAGAGCCCAGATCCTCAGCCAGGCCGATTTACAGACGGCTGATCAGAACTCCATTGTCAACTACATCGCCGTCTACCCCTCGTCGTTCGGGAGATGTATCGACCAAGAGATCCTATTTGGCGAAAACAACGGACATGACTCGTGGGTTGAGAAACTTGGGAAGGTTATGAGACCTTCCCTGACACACGGAGGTTGTCTTGTGTTCTACTCCACCAACACCCCCCGTGTCTGGACAAGTATTTCAGCGGCGGAGGCCAGGACACAGTTTCCAAGTTGTACGAAAATCCGTTCGGCGATTTGCCCGAAGTTGACAAATAGTTTTTTGTACAGCTAGTTGTACTGTCCGCAAGATCAATTCTGCGACGTTGAGCAGACTTTTGAGCAATATCACGCCGCCTCCTACTTGATTTACCGCTGCAAGATTGAGGAAAATAATCGGAATCGACTCGGCCCGTGCGAGCCCTGCACAGAACCAGACTTCTGTTTGGTGGGGAGTGACTCTGAGGTGCCACGGGGAGGCAGGGTGCCACGGCGCAGAGGGACACCAACGGGTGGCTTTGGTCTATGGTTTCGTAGGAGGCGATGGGTTTGTGTGCTTAGTGGCGGTTATTCGAGTGGTGTGAATTTTTGCAGTTGCCGGATGATTGGAGGCCACACTATGGTTAAAGGCTCTCAGGCTGCACATCACAACAAGCGTTCGGCTGCTCAGTCTGAGCCTCGTAGTGAGATTCAGGGTCAGCAAGAGCAACGAGAACATAAGTGGATCCCACTCCAATAAATTGACAGCAGGTGGGGCTGGGGGCTGAGGGGTTGCGAGATGGGGGTTGTTGGTAGGGGGATTGGAGGCTGGTATTTGGGGGCTGGAGGTTGGGGGGTTCGGGGATGCGGGCTGAGGTTTGGGGGCTGGAGTTTGGAAGCTGGGGGGCTGGGGTTGAGTGCTGTGTTTTGGGAGCAGGGGGTTGGGAGGCAGGGGGCTGGGGCTGAGTCCTGTGGGTTGGGGGGATGGCGTTGGGGCCTGGCGGTTGGGGTCTGGTGGCTGCAGTTGGTGTAATTATTATCTAGTAATAAAGCTTGCTTTAGCATGACTGATGTCTCAGTATTAAATTGTTAACACTCACTCTCTCAAACACACTCTCACACACACTCACGCACACACTCTCACACGCACTCTCACAATTTCACACACACTCCCTCATACTGCCATCCACCACACTCTACATTTCTACACTCACTCTAATTTTAAAGATCTCTCTATCTCTCTCTCTATCTGTTTCCCCTCTTCCCTCCTTCACTACCCACCCAACCCCAACGCACACACGCTCACTCCCTCTCTTTCTCTCACATTCACTCATTACTCTCCTCTTTCCAAGAGAATGAGTTCAGTTTCGAGATCCTCACACTTGTTCTCATTTCCCTTTACTCCTCTGCACCCCCCGATCTCTCCCCCCTCCTCAAACCAGCCCACGCTGCGTTAGCTCCTGGTCTTGACTGTTCCTTGTCTCCCCCGAATCCTCCGCTCCACTCTCGGCAGCTGTACCTTCAGCCACTACACACTGAGGCTCTGGAACTCCCTCACTCAATCATCTCGCTTCTCCCCATTTATACCCCCTTCCTCCCTCCTTCTGTCTCCTCTTTCTCTCTCTCCGCCCCTCTCTCCCTCCTGCCCTTCCTCTGTTCAATCTCACTCTCTCCCCCACCTCACTCCCTTCGCTTTGCCCCCTCTCTCTACGCCCTCTCTCGCTCCCTCCCAATACCTCACTCCATTCCTCTGTCCCCTCTATCTCTTTGTCCAACATTCCCTTCGCCTCGCTACCTGTCTCCCTCCCCCTCTCTCCCTCTGTCTCCTCTCTCTGCCACTCACTCACTTCGCCTCGTCCCCTTTCCCTCCCCCTCTCCCGCACTGATTTCCTTCGCCTCCCTCCCTCTGTCCCCTCTCTCTGTCCATCACTCCCATCGTCTGTCCTCCTACCTCCCTCCCTTCACCTCGTCCCCTCCCTCTGTCCCTCCCTCCCTCCCTCCCTACGTGTCACTCTATCCGTTACTCAATCCCTTTGCCTCCCATCCCACCCTCTCTCTTCGCATTTTCAGGTCACAGCTGAAGACGTTTTTCTTCAGGTCACCTTTCTCCCCCTGCCCCAGGCTCGGTCCCGGGATCCTTTACCGTAAAGTGCTCTGAGACGCCATCCGGCGTGGAGCGAGGGTGCGATATAAATCCAAGTTGTTGTTGTTGTTACAGCTCACAACAGCTCAGCTGACAATAATAATACAATAAAATATAATAATTATCCTTGCATTCGATATAGTGGCTTTTCACATCTTATCGACTGTGTCTCATAGAGCTTCAAAAAATATACAACAACCATAGAAACAACAAAGATTTGTTTTCTGAAGAGGGTATAAATCCATCCAAACCAATATATATGTCTATAGATATAGATATATATGGATACATGTGTACCTTCTGCTCTCTTGGGAAATCTGATATCAATTGTCACAAAGCTTTGTGCATTCAAACGTGACGTGGCAACATGTATTCAAGAACATGATTCGAATGATTTGACGAGAACTTGCTCAGCCATGAGACTGTTATGTTTTAATTTGGACAAGAGTCCAAGACCACACGGTGGATCAGGTAGGGTTGGAATGGAATCACCTACCAACTCCGGAGCGTTTACTCCTCGGCTTAGATGTTATTGATATCAATTTTCTTTAATCAGAGCTCAATTAAACTGATGTCACAATTTTTGTCACAATTTTTTCTTTCACTTGTTCTAGTTAATGTGCTGGCAATTGTAATCCTTTCCCAGGGAAGGTGTGGCCTCTCCAAAATCGTCACTCTCTATATGTTGGCCATGGCCGGATCAGATCTAATGACGATTATCAACAATGTGATACTGAACCGCATCAACAACATTTATTTCCCCTTCAGCTTCTTGTGCGATACCGCAGTGTGCAGATTGAGAAACGTTCTGCTGAACTCCGTCATTCTCTGTTCCATTTGGCTAACAGCCGCCTTCACCTTTGATCGCTATGTCGCCATTTGTTACCAGAAAGTAAAGCACAGATATTGCTCTGTAAAAACAGCCAGTTTGGTTATTACAACAATGTGTGTGCTCAGCTGTGTGCAATGCATTCCGATTTATTTTGTTTATGTTCCGCTTGTTATGGATAATATACCAAAGTACTGCATTATAAAACCTAGTATTTACACTTCCCTGTACTGGAGATCTTTCGATTTGTTGAAGCGTGTGTTCAATCCTGTAATAGTATTCGTTCTCATTACCTTCGTCAACGCCCTGACTGTCAGACACATTTTAGTGGCCAACAGAGGCCGCAGGAGAATCCGGGGTGACAGCAGTGGGAATAACCAGAATGATCCCGAGATGGAGAAACGGAGAAAATCCATAATTTTGCTCTTCGCTATATCCGGCAGTTTTGTACTTTTGTGGATGACAAATGTTGTGCATTCTTTAAAATGGTCAGTAACAAACTACCAAAATAAACCGACAGACATTAGCACTCCGTATATCGTCCAACAAATTGGATTCATGCTTCAGCTACTGGGATCCTGTACAAAAACTTGTATCTATGTGTTGACACAGAGCAAGTTTAGAGAAGAGATCAAGAAGATGCTAAAATGCCAGTTTGCAAATTAAATAATTATTATTGACACAGCTTGATTGTAAATGCTTTCCTCATCGCCAGTGACAGTTGCTATTGCGTTCATTATTTCCAGTCCACAACTGTCTACTTGAAAATGGAAACCATGTCATGTTTGCATTATGTAGCTTTTACATCGTTTGGGATTGACGATGACGCCAAACGATATCAACTAAAACACTCCGAAAACATGCGCCAGTTTGGGGTCAGGTGCGACCCTAACCTATCCTTCTTCCACCACATCCGGTCCCTCACCAGCAGGCAAGGATTATTATTATTATTGTTATTATTATTATTTCAAGCAGATTAACAGCAAATAGTTCACTGGCCACAGAGCACAGGATTCCACAGACAGCAATCCCTTGTATTTAAACATCGCCTTATACGCAGGGTCGCTACTCAGAGCGCATAACATTTGCAGAAAAATGTACAGTCAATTTAAATCTTTCTACAACACAAACTAGACGGTGTGAACCAACGGTTTAAATGACATATAAACACCAATTGCTTTGCTAGATTTTCTACTTCTATCTTTTGAGATGCACCAAACTTCGCTCTCCCATTATCCCCGTCCTTGCGGAGCAACGTTAAACGAATACATCGCCCCATACGAAAGAATGTAAAAATGAAACTCAGCAGCGAATTGCACGCAGCAGTGGCACACAAACAGTCGTGGTTTGGGTAGCCAATTTTTATTATTGAAGTTGTTCTGAATGGATTATCATTAGGCTCATGTGTGCAGAAAGAACACTTGCCAAAGGTTTCGTCCTTATCTCACTGGTTTTCAAAACAGACCTCATAATTCTAAGCTGATTGCTCTAACCAATGAGATTCAGGAACTCCACACTGAGGGATAATGTCCCAGAGATTGGCGTAATGGAAAGC
Organism: Hydrolagus colliei; assembly: GCA_035084275.1. Lineage (NCBI taxonomy): Eukaryota > Metazoa > Chordata > Chondrichthyes > Chimaeriformes > Chimaeridae > Hydrolagus > Hydrolagus colliei. Next base: position 21,964 of record JAYJKW010000194.1, read on the forward strand.
GTGATGTCTGATTGTGGCACGATAGCTGGGAGGGATGCTCCAGGAGGCTGATGCGAGTTGAGTGGAGGCGGATTGGTGATGGAACTGTTTGGAGAGTTCCGGAGTGGCCAGAGAGAGAGAGCTTTAGATTAGAACTGTGGATACTCAGTTATACGACTCAGTTAAAGAAAATTAATGAATTTTCCAATTAATAAAATTCAAATTACAACTGCACATGCAGTGAATCTATACTGGCCTCTCATAGGATATTGTGTACGATTATGGTCTGCTTATTTAAGAAAGGACGTACTCACCTTGGAGGGAATACAACGTAGATTCTCTAGGCTGGTACCTGGCACCAGGTGATGGTCTATGAGTACAGGTTGAGCAATCTAGGTCTACATTCTCTAGAATATAGAAGAATTAGAGTTGACCTTATCGAAACCTACACAAGGGGAACGACAGGGTAGATAGTGGGAGACTCTTTCCCCTGGTTGGAGAAACTAAAACTGCTGCTAGAACTCTCAATAGATCTACTTCCTGAGACCATTTCCTGTCTTGGACCATCCACTCGCTTCCCGGAGAAGGATATACCAAGGCAGCGGCAGGAGCTGCCGATTGGGAATTCTCAGTGTAGAGATGGAGAGACAGTGGAAATATTACCAGCCTTTGATGTGGTGTATCAGGAGACCATGATCCACTATTATCAACCACTTACTCAGTACCCGCCGGCTCCCGCCACGGCAGACATACGTGTGGCTGACAAAGTGCCATATCAAAATCGACCATTGCTAATATGAATATAATTATGTTTCAAACAAACATTAATTGAACTAACACCTCGTTGAAGACGAGGAGAATGAAAGATGACACGTGAGTTTTTTTGTATAAGTCCAGTAAATATTACTTTATTGGCTGGGTAAATTAATGAGTAAGTAAATACAGACATATTGGAGGCAATGTGCACTTCAGCTAACAGTACATGTATTTTCCACAGCAGAATTACAGGATTGTTTGCACAACAAATGTCGCTACGGCTCCGAGTTGTTTGCACAACTCGGAGCCGCTGTTAGTGACTGATATTTACTAATCTGAAATGAATGGTGAAGTTTTAACCCTTGAAATGTTCACAAACTGTAATAAATTATTCACTGGTTATATTTCAGAAACAACCTCAATACCGACTTCGCTAGCATCTCTACACACACTGTGTATCTGTTACTTATTCTTCACTGATTTACCGCGCTTAATCTCACACTTTTCTTACCGTCTTAAGATGTTAACTGAGTCAACTACCACAATCAACTCATATTTGTACAATCCATTAATTTGGAATGCCTGGATACTAGGGAACGGCGATATGGGATTTTTCCGGATATGGATATATCGGTTTGCTCATACCTGCTTAAACCGATCTATTGAGTTTTTATACTGCGCATGCGCGTGCATTCGAAGTGCGCATGCATTGATGGTGCGCGCGCATTTATGGTGCGCGCTCAGTCGTGGTGCGCGCGCATTGACGGTGCGTCCGCACTGACGATGCGTGCGCAGTCGCGGTGCACGCACATTTCGAAATGCATGCTCTAGGTCCAGAAAGTTTGTAATGTTGGTGTCAAGGTCTGTTGAATTATACGATGTTATTTGCTCCCTACCTCCCCCTCTCCTTCTCCCTCCTCTCCTCTCTCCTTCTCTCCCTCCTTTCCCCTCTCCTTCTCTCCCTCCCCCTCCACTATCCCTCTCTCCTCTCCCTCCTCCCTGTCTCCTCTCCCTCCTTTCCCCCTCTCCTTCTCTCCCTCCCTCCCTCCCCTCTCTCCTTCTCTCCCTCCCCTCTCTCCTTCTGTCTCTCCCTCCAGCGCTCCCCTCTCTCCTTCTCTCCCTCCTTTCCCCTCGCTCCTTCTCTCCCTCCTTTCCCCCTCTCCTTCTCTCCCTCCCTCTCCTCCTCTGTCCTTCTCTCCCAACTTTCCCCCTCTCCCTCCCTCCCCTCTCTCCTTCTCTCCCTCCTTTCCCCTCGCTCCTTGTCTCCCTCCTTTCCCCCTCTCCTTCTCTCCCTCCCTCTCCTCTCTTCCTCTCTCCTTCTCTCCCAACTTTCCCCCTCTCCCTCTCCTCTCTTCCTCTCCTTCTCTCCCTCCTTTCACCCTCTCCTTCTCTCCCTCCCTATCCTCTCTTCCTCTCTCCTTCTCTCCCAACTTTCCCCCTCTCCTTCTATCCCTCCATCTCTAAACACAAAATAGAACACACACACACCAAAACCAAATTTAGAGATTTATTCTCCTCCATTTCTTGCTTGAAACTAGCATGTAATGTCCACGTGTAAATGAGATCTATTACAATAGAAAAGAGAGAGACACACAGTCTGACTGTTAGAGTTAGAAGCCAGATTATCACTGCTGTGTGTGTCTGACTAGACACACACATAGAAGCAGTGATAATCTGACTTCTAACTATCTCACACACAAAAAAAACACTTACAGCCACAAAATTCCACTAATTTTTACGTAGTCTGAAGTCTGAATTAATGTCCTTCGCCATTGGAAAGCTCTCCTTTGCTATGCAAAAAGTGACAGCGTTCGTGATACTTTACCACTTTTTGTCCCCTCTCTGGTACAATGTTCTCCTCTTAAATAATGCAGGAATTATTTGAGTTGCACTGGCCCCACTACCTGTCGCTTTCTCCGAAGCGCTGGTTCGACATCCTGCTGTTGTCGACAATGATTTCGCTCTGAGGGCAGCGTGCTGGGCGGGGTGGTGCTGCTTAATGTGATGTCGCAGGTTGCTCGTGCTCGAATCAGATGTCTTATCCAAGACCTTGCAAACTGTACATCTATACACACCATTACTGACTGCATTGTTTTCAAAGTAGTCCCATACGGGGCTTCTTTTCCCCATGATGAGAAAGGTAAATTTTCAAACTACAATTTTCAGCGATGCGACTTTGTTAAGATGCCACGACTCACGTCGAGTATACACAATAAAGTGTGCGTGCGCATCGGATGTGCGCGCCCATTAATTGTGCGCGCGCACCGAATGTACGCGCATTCCATGCTCTAGATCTAGGAGGTTGCAATGCTGGCGACAAGGTAAGCTGGAAAAGATCGCATTACACTGATAATACCAACAATATTGATATATTGCCAGGAACGATATTAAAAATATATCGATGTATATTTTTAAAATCGAATCTCTCGATATAACGGTTTTTTTTAGAATCACCATAGCGGCATACCGATCTGAAAATCATATCGGGTTTAATTCGAAAACCGATTAATCGCCGTTCCCTACTGGATACACTGGGATGGTGATTATTTAGTGTTAAACTACAAGAGTATATCTTTGGTACGCCAAGGAATTTGAACTTGTGTGACCTTAATTTCAAATTAATCTGGGTGTTCCATTTGGAAACAGCAAGGAGGCATTTCAGCCTATCAAACCAGTTTCAATTGTTAAACTGACCCAAACAGAATTGTTGAATAAGCTTGCAGAACTGTAACTATTTTGTGTAGTGGTGTTATTCCTGGTCAACCACTTACTAGCCGACAGTAAGGTCGTCCATTATGTAACACGTTTCAGAATTTGTTGAAATGGATATATCACCAGAATTTTCACTTCTTCTCTGAATTTAGATTGTGTCACCGCATAAATGACGGTGTTCGTGCAGCTACTCAAAAGCATCAGCATGTCCGACACATGCCTGTAAACATACACTGGGTCTGTGTAATGATTCCAGACAAAACTGTCCAAGGTTCGAGAAAGTATGAATTCAAAAACGTACATCAACCACAACAGTATGAAGCTTCCCGATATGGCGAAGAGCAAAATAATAGATTTCCTTCGATTCACCATCTCCGCATCATTACCGCTTTCACTATTCTGGTGAAGGAGATTTCTGCGGATTCTATTGGCTGCTAATATGTTTCTGACGGTCACCGCGTTCAACAGCAAAATCAGAAAGAATGGAGCGAATGGGGTTGTTATTGTGTCTAACCAGTGAAACACAATCCATCCCATAGTGGTGAAGAAAGCTGCTTTGGTAATGCAATACCAAGGTACATTGTCCAGTATCCCCAAGGGTTCATATTTAAAGTACCAGGGAACGCTGATCAAACAGCTCAGAGCAGAGATCACTGCTATAACCACCGCTGCTGTCCTCTCAGTGCAATATCTTGCTTTCAGTTTCGGCCAACAGATGGCGACCATGCGGTCAAAGGTGAAAGCCACTGTGAACCAGACTGAAAGGTGTCCCGCAGCTGAAATCAGCACCATTCTGAGTGAACACACGGGAGTGATATCCATAAATACGTCAGGGAAATAAAGAAGAAGGATATTGTTCAATAGCACATCGTTGATGGCGACCAGTAGATCACCCACCGCCATGGCCACCAGGTAGCGGGTGGTACATTTGGAGAGACCACACTTCCCGTGGGACAGCACCACAATGGCCAACAGGTTCGCTTTAAGACAATTAAAAACAAACAAACATATTTAAGTCGGAGCTGTGTGAGCTGATGGCATTTGGCTCAAATAAGATTGAAAATTTGAAAAGAAGAGCCAGGCAGAGTGAAAGCGCCCTGGCTTCTGATTCAGAAGATTCGAGCTCTTCCAGTATCACGACATGAAACAGGTTGATCTGTCACAAAGACTAGTAACAGTACTGTATTAGTCCTTTCATTTGAAGTAGCGATTTTCACATTTTGTCGTCTGTGTCACAAAGCGCGTTACAGAATGTACGGTAAAGTGAATTGACTATGTTGCGCCATAAGATTCTATGATTCTATGAGACAATAATGTTGTGTCGGAGTACAATAAATATCTGTGGTGGTTTGATGAACTTGAGGGACTCCAAGTACACCCAAGTGAAATAAGTTCAGATCCGATCTGCCAACGGTTGAAATGAGAGACCAAGTGATGGCCAGTAATGGCCATGCTACCCTCCAACATGCGACAGCACAGATCTATTCAGGTATCATCAAACAAACCTACACACGTGTCCTGTACATTACAGCTCTCTGATTCTCAGCCTACTCACAGACCTTGTATTTCCAAGCAGAATCTCGCAGCCCAGTGACAATTTTCTCTCATCGCATCGATCACATCCCTCCCCCATCGCACGCCATTTTATTACAGGTGGAATATCAGGAAATTCATTACCTTCTTGTCTCTCATTTCAACCGTTGGCAGATCGGATCTGAACTTATTTCACTTGGGTGTACTTGGAGTCAATCAAGTTCATCAAACCACCACAGATATTTATTGTACTCCGACACAACATTATTGTCTCATAGAATCATAGAATCTTATGGCGAAACTGAGCCCATTCGTCCTGTCTGGTCTCGGTCTGCTCTTTGAAAGAGCAACTCAATTGCACTGCCCAGATCTATACCCATAACCAAACAGACCTGTTCTTCTTGAATAAATATCTGATCCTCTTTTAGAAGCTCGTCTCTGATTCAAACAGATGTGGGATTCGATCACATCTTGGAGACTCAGAAACAAATTGGCTGTGTCAACTCTACAGTGAAGGAATGGAGTGCGTTGCATCAACTAGATGACGCACTGTCCGAAAATTGTTAGCGTCAATATGTTTACGTGGATTTTAAAGAGAACACGGACGCATTTGAAAAGAGAGGACAATTATTGCAACTAAAAAACAGAGCGAGTTGGGAAATCTCGGCAGGTCAGGCAGCATCTATTGAGAAAGGAAACCGAGTCAACATTTTTGTTGGACGACCCTTCCTCAGAACTGAGCCATATTTGAAGCGAGAGATATGGACAATTTAGAGAGGGCGAGGCAGGACAAGGAAGAAAAGGGATAATGGAAGGGAAAGAAAATGTAGATAAAGGAGAAACTGTGTTGATGTATGTGCTGGAGAGACGACAACCGTGTGAAGCAAAAAAGGGTGGGCTGAAAGATGACTGGGGAGCGCAGGTGTTACTGGAGAAGGGCAGGCAACATACTCGGGCGACAAACAGTGACTGGAGCGATGACTCTGATGGTGACAAAATATACATCTTCTGTAACAGAGAGACGGGAAAGGGGGAGGGGAGCTCAAATCTTATCTATCTGCACGGGAACGTACAGCACTCTGGCCTCAATATTTAATTCAGCCACTTCAGATCATAACAGTTCTGATGAAGGGTCGTGGACGCGAAAGTCTGACTCAATTTCCTTTCTCCATAGATACTGCTGAGTTTTCCCAGCACTCCCTATTTTTGTTTCAGATTTCCAGCTTCAATAGTATTTTTCGTTTCAGAATCTTTCTATTGTTGTTTGCAGTCATCGATTTTCTTGCACATATGTGTGATAAAACGCGACACATGTTCATACGATGTACACAGATTTACCTGTTATCCCAAGTATTGCTAGAATGGGATAATAAAATAACATTGCCTGAAAAATCACAGGCAACCAGTGCAGTGGGTAATCGACCAAGGCCCGCGACATTGTCTATGATCAGCGTGTAGACTGCCTGTGCCGGTAACAGCACTTTAGACAGGCAATCAAACCTGCCAGTCTTTATATCACAGAGATTACTCCACTGACAATTGATTGTGTTTCGCAATGACCTGAAGCAACAACAGCGTTTCGTTTCTCGAACCAACCACTGATACCTTGGGGGGAGGCAAACTAGAGCTCACAGGGGAATAAGTTGATTTTAAGGTGCCGTGATCAACAACACAAAGCTGGAATGAAATCATTCGTGTATGGTGGTCAGTATGTGCCTGCTTCTGAGTCCTACAGTTTTAATTGAGATCAGGGTTTTGAGGTGGTGGCTGGAGACAAATGGACAGGCATGAGTTTTCTGATCAGTTTCATGTGCTGCAAATGCAGTCAGCACATAATTATAATAACAATCCTTGCATTTTACCTCGCGTTTTCATATCATAGAAAGGTGTCAACGCGTTTCATAGAATATACTGTGAAGTGAATTGACTGTATAGTTGTGGGCGAAAAGCGGCATCCAGTTCAGCACAGCAGTACCCCTCACAAACAGACGAAGACAGAAGTGACCAAGTTTTATTATTGTATATTTTTTGGACTCAGAATTATTAGTTGTGTGGATTAACTTGCCTAGCGTTCCTCCCTGATCTGCCTGGATTCGAACACAGGTCTGACGATTCTAAATCGAGTGCTCTACCCACTCAGCTACAGGAACTCCATATTTCTGCCTCCACTCATCTTCTCTGCCAAAAGTAATCATCGCACCTATGGTTTCAGTCAACTTCACGTGCCTCTGGTTTGCATGTTGTGGTAGTATAATGAAGTCATACTGGTTACATACGCAGATAGCATCTTTGCAAATTCCAAATTTATTTTCACGTAGACATTTCTACTTCTGAAGTGAAAGTTAACTCCTTGACAAGCTGATCGAAATACCGATCAGGAGATTTTTCTAATATTGGAAGCTTTCTCTTTTCTCATTTTGTGAATAAAAGCCAGATGAAAACGATCCTTATTTTTTTTAAAATGCATCAGAATAATTTGAAATTTTTAACATTGTTTGTGAGTCGAGAGCACGGTTTAAGGATTGCCGCTGGGGACAATGGCCAGGGATGATGTTTTCTATCATTTCATGGTTTGAGACTCCGACAGAGTTGGGATGTGGTTCACAAACTGTTACAACGTCCCCCACATGTAAATGTTTTCATCCAGTGAATGCGAAACCAACATTGGCCAGAAAAGTGAAAGACAGACTCGCTGTGCGGGACCTATAGGGTTGGCAGACCATGTGGCAGGATGATCAACCTTTCATTTCTCACAACGCTGTTCGCAATTGGATGGCGTCTCAATATTCGCCGTATTGTAGAGCAGAGTGTCTGTTTATTGTGCTAGGCCGCAAAAATGTATTGTCATGTGGAGACCTGTAGCTCAGTGGTTAGCGCAGTTGCCTTAAAAGCGCGAGATCAGGGATTGGTAACAGGCAGGGAAAAATCTTGGGCACGTTTCTTTACACCACATGCCAGATAATATTCCCTTCTACAAAACAACAATGGCCACGATCTTTCAATCTTCCTTGGACACAGGGGTCGTGCCAGAGGACTGGAGGATAGCTAATGTTACTCCCTTGTATAAAAAGGGGCAGAAGGACAAGCCTGGTAACTACAGACCAGTCAGTCTAACGTCGGTAGTGGGCAAACTTCTAGAGTTCATAATCAGGGACAAGGTAGATCTTCACTTAGAAAGATATAGGCTAATAAAGGACAGTCAACATGGATTTGTTAAAGGCAAATCTTGCCTTACAAATCTGATATAATTTTTTGATGAGGTAACGGAATGGGTGGATAATGGTAGCGCAGTTGATGTAGGTTACATGGACTTTCAAAAGGCATTTGACAAATTGCCACAGGAGAGACTTATTATGAAATTAAAGGCCCATGGCGTAAAAGGGACAGTGGCTGCGTGGATCCACAACTGGCTGCGAGACAGAAAGCAGAGAGTTGTAGTGAGCGGCTGTTTTTCAGATTGGAGGGAAGTGAGCATTGGTGTGCCACAGGGATCGGTTTTGGGACCATTGCTGTTTGTAATCTACATCAATGATCTGGACTTGGGTGTACGGAGTACAGTTTCCAAGATTGCAGATGACACTAAGTTAGGGAGAATAGTAAATAGTGAGGAGGATGGTAGCCATCTGCAAGAGGATATAGACAAATTGGTAAAGTGGGCAGACACATGGCAGATGAAGTTTAATGCAGAGAAGTGTGAGCTGATGCATTTTGGGAGAAGAAATGAAGGGAGGCAATATAGGCTCGATAGTACAATTTTAAATGGTGTGAAGGAACAGAGAGACCTGGAGATTTGTGTTAGTGACTCGTTGAAGGTGGCAGGACAGGTAGACAAGGCTGTTAAGGAGGCATATGGGATACTAGGCTTTACAAATAGGGGTATAGAGTACAAAAGCCAGGAAGTGCTGACTAACCTCTATAAGACTTTGGTGAGGCCTCAGCTGGAATACAGTGTTCAATTCTGGTCACCACAGTACAGAAAGGATGTGAAGGCATTGGAAAGGGTAAACGAAGATTTACTAGGATGGTGCCAGGATTGAGGGACTTCAGCTATGAGGAGAGGCTAGATAGGCTAGGGTTATACTCTCTGGAGCAGAGAAGATTGAGGGGAGGCCTAATAGAGGTTTATAAGATCATGAGGGGTTTCGACAGGGCAAATAGAGAAGAACTATTTCCACTCGTGGGTGAATCTGTGACTCGTGGTCACAGATTTAAAATAGTTTCAAGGTGAAGTAGAGGGGAGCTGAGGAGAATTTTTTTCACTCAGCGAGTTGTTCGAATCTGGAATGCATTGCCTGAAAAGGTGGTGGAGGCTGATTCGATAACAACTTTTAAAAGGGAATTAGATCTTTATTTAGGGAGAACAGGTCTATTAGGCTATGGGGAGCGGGCAGGGCAGTGGGATTGAATCGCTCTTTTCATAGAGCCGGCACAGACTAGATGGGCCGAATGGCCTCCTTTTGTGCCGTAAAATTCTATGAATCTATGAATCTATGAAACAATAGTGAATTGACTATTTTCTTTTCAGCGAATTCTGGCATGCTCCAATTCTCCCGCCCTAACCGCCCAATAATATCAACCTCTCTGCACCCACACTCTGGAACACCATCTGCCAATCCCTTTAACTCGCTTACTCCCTTTCCTCCCTCAATGACGGTTCCAAGAACTTCCTCTTCGATCGTGCCTTCTGCTGCCATCCTAACTCCCTCCCTTTCCTACACTCATTCCTCCAATGCTGACCCCGATCGCCCCCTCCCCCCTCCCGCCCAGTTGTGCCGCTCACTGTGATGTTTCACGGAAGCTCAGGGTATCTGCCCTCCACCCAGTGAGTGCTGAACATGCTTGTTGAGTATTCTCTGACTGACAAGTGAGTTCAGCCAGTGGTGAGGCATGTCCGGCGCCTCTTTCAAGTTCACCTGCCTGCGGTGTTGTGCTGGAAACATAATGACAGAATGGTTTCCACTCTGTGCTGGAGTTGGATATCCAGTTCCTCAGCCTGGGAGGCCAACGGTGCTATAGTACAGAGCTGACATCACACTAAAAGATCAGTATACCAGTCACCAGAGATAGAACTGCTTCCTATACTTTGGTTCATAATAACCGAACGACAGAGAACCTTTATGAGTCGAAATTTTCTACAAAGGCTGTCAGGTGGAAGCTTGGCAAATGTTGCTCTCAATGCAAACATTACAGCTTTTTAATAATAATAATAATAATAATACTGATTCTACTACTACTACTAGTAATAATAATAATAAACCTTGCATTTGATACAGCGATTTTCACATCTTCTCGACGTCTCGAACAGCTTCACAGAATATAATGTAACGTGAATTGGTTAATTTGCGGGGGAAACGCGGCAGCCAGTTGTGCGCAGCAATGTCCCACAAGTAGTCGTGGATCAAAAGTGACCAGTTTCTTTGGTTTAATTCTTGTTTTGAAGGATTATTTTGAGGCGTGTAGAATAAGGAAACTTTCCCACGGTTTCGCCCTGACCTGCCTGGAATCAAGTACAGATCTCCTGCTTGGCAGGCGTGTGCTCTCACCGCTGAGTTTCAGGAATCAAACTAAGCTACCGTGAGCTCAATCACACATTCTGTTTTGTTCTATCTCAACTGCTAGAATGTTCGTCCATTCGTTAAGTGGAAGGTCAACCATACAACCGGTAACCCCAAAAGTACAGTGATTAAATTGGCACGAATCCCTAATATCATTGTTGACAGTTTCTCAGCATTGATTCTATTACCTTACTGCCTTTCATGATATTTTGTCCATATCTGAACATCTTGCTCCATTTGGAATATTAACAATGATTTGCACAAATGTGGGATTGCCGGTTGACTTTTCTTCTCTCTGCGTCTAACTATCAAATCACCAAAGGTTACTTTTTTGCATAAACACTGTTTTTCACTCAATTCTAAGAAAGGTATAATACGTGATCCATTTTTGGCGCTGCGGAAACGTTCTTCTGGTGCTGTTTTTAGTGTTGTTCTTTTGGTTAGGCAACACCAGCACCTAAATTGCTTTGATCGTTGCACATCCTCACATACTGCCAATCAGTACCATTTCCTCGTCTTTTCTACCCAAATCGATGAGTTCCATTTAGCTTCACTAAAGTTCACCTCTCCCTTTTCTGCTAATATATTGCATTTCTGCTAGTTATATAAATTATTCCAACCATTACCATTCCCCTTACTATTGCAATATAGGCTTCTCCACGTCCCACCTGTTGTCTGAAATTACAGCGGAATCATGTCACACGGATCAAAATATTGATCAGATTATTGTTGTAGTTTTAGGTACAATTTCTTCTAATCTACATCTATAGTTTTTACAATTCAGTTGAAATTCAATTTTCAAAACAATCAGTATAATCGTAAGGATTACTATTATTATCAGTATCGATTGTTTTGACTCAAATTGAAACGATTAACTTTATAGTAACACTGCAAGACGGTGGGTAAGAACATACCAACATACGAAGATAAGAAATTGTAGCAGGAGTAGGCCATTTGGCCCTACGAACCAGCTCCCCCATTCAATAAGATCATGGCTGATCTTCTCTCCTAACTCTAATTACCTGCGCTATCCCCATATCCCCTAATCCCTCTATTTTTCAAAATTCTATCAGTCTCAGCCATGAACATGTTCAAGGACTGTGCATCTACAACCTTCTGGGATAGTGGCTTCCATAAATACACTACATTCTGAGTGAAGTAATCTTTCCTCAACTCCGTTCTAAAAGGCTGACCCTTAATGTTAAGACTGTGACCTCTGCTAAAAGATTCTACTACCAGGGGAAACAGTCCCTCATTGCCTACGTTATCTAGCCCTTTAAGAATGTTATATATTTCAATAAGATCCTCGCTAATTCTTCGATAATCCAGAGAGTGCAGCCCTAGTTAATTCAACCGATCTTCATAGGTCAGTCCTTTCATCCAAGAAATTAACCTGGGATATAATTTAGTCTCAGGCATCGCAAAACAGGGTGGATCAATAAACTTCTTATGGGGGAATATCACAAACTCACCAGAATGATAACATGGCAAAAAAGAATTCATTATGATAACAAGATATATAAATCTAATTTCCATTCACTTGAGATTACAGGACTGATGATTCAACTGATTGAGATTGAGATTTTAAGAATGAAGTGATTTGATAGAGCAGATACAGTTAATCTATTTCCAATTGCTGGGGAATCAAAGATAGTGGACATAACCTAAGCGTGGATAGTTTACGGTCATTTAAAGTGTGACATTAGCTGGCAGATATTCATCTTTAGTTACTGCACACCTGCATCTCTCTCGCACGAAAGCCCATGGACATCGTCAGGAACGAGGCGAGCAAAGGATGTGTTAGTGAAGATAATTAATTGAAACTGGGCATTATGGTTCACTGTACGAGGTACACATCAACTATGAACTTGAATAATGGAAAACAGGATATGATGGCAGATTGCTTGTGTTTCACTTCTGGGCTTAAACCGCACCAGTTCTAGCGATGATCCAATGACTTCCCATAAGTGAACAGGTCGATGTAGAGGTAATCAAACTTGTTTCCATATTCCTTCATGCCTTTGCATTTTGCCAGCTATCCGACTTGCTAGCAGCCCAGGCTTCAATCCACTTCTTTCCCTCTGTGGGCTCTGCCTTTCCCTTGTCGTTGTGCCGCCATTTCATTGGTGGACACGTTTTTAGTGCATACGACCAGAATGTCCAGAACATTCATCCTCCATCCCTATTCGTTTGCATACACATCCACGACTTCATGTCATGTTTGTAGAGCTTTCTATTCAATGGTTTCTATGTTGGCATCCCATTAGCCACGCCTCGACTCCATCCACCACCACTATCCAGCTCTCTGGAATGCTACACGGTGTGTGGGGTGCCATATCATTAAGTTTAGTTGTTATATGTGTCCTGTTAAATGGCGACAATGCATGTTGAACTCAATATCGAACCTGCGAGTTGTCCTCATTTGGCTACCCATCACACTGTGGATTGAACTCTCCACCCTTCTTCTACCTCATTCAGAAATCCAACTGCCTATCCTCAAACATGACCATCCCGCCTCGATCACCACACGTAAACCAACACACAATTCAGCTGTCAACCATTAGCGACGCACTCCATTTAGGTGATTCCCACATTTGATTGTGACTCACAACTTGGTTTACCTTATCCAATTCTGCCTTAATACGTATCTCATTGTCGACCATGTTTCACACCTTTTTAAAATCAAACCCTCATCTCGGTATTGTCAGTACTTTTGTTGTTAAGCCTTTTTTTAAAATCTTGTCCTTCCTCCAAAATGTAAATGTGTTAAATTAATCTAAATTTTTATTAACGTTGAAAACGTTTTGTTAGATGAATTTTTTAAACTCGTTTTCACATCCTTGAGCCGTCTCGTAGTTCAGTGGTTGACGGCTTGCCTTCCAAGCAATATATCTGGTTTGATCCACATTGTGGATCTATTTTATTTATTGTATGAAGGCCTGATGGAAAGGGAAGATACATTAATAACAACAACAACATTACATTTATACCGCGCCTTTCGCGTTGCGAAGTCGACCCAATGCGCTGAGCATTCAGGACGAGACTCCAGAAAGGGAGAGCTGCAGAGCAGAGGGAAGTGGCGTAAGACAGTTAGGTGGGGAGGGAAAAAGCTAAGAGGGCAGCGGACGGCACGGACGAAGAGGAGGCGAGGGAGGGAGAGAGGCAAAAGAACTGTGCGGTGGAGTTACACACTGTGGGAGCTGAGAGCCTAAGAGAAGTTCCGCCGATAGAAGAGCGGTTCGGGCAGTTGACATGGAGCAGGCCGGAGCCCGTTGAACGCAGGGAGCGGAGAGTTTGATAGGCAGACAGTTGGTCGGAGAGGTAGGTGGGTTAAGGGCGTGGGACATGCGGGGAACAACTTGAAGTTGAGGATGATGATCCTGAAATGGATTCTCTGTGGGAAAGGGGTCTAATGGAGCCGAGTGAAGTTTGATGCGATGTGGTCGGGGAGATTTTGGTGCGGGGGAAATGGGCGAAACAAGATACCAAGTTTGGTTATTTGACACGCTTCTTTATCCAACTTTCGAATATAAAATATAATTTTGCAGTATTCTGGGGTCCTAACGTCCAACATTCCCCTTTGAAAATCGTACCAACTTGTCGAATTCCCACACCCTTGCCCCGCAGACCAGCTTTGTTCTTTCCTTTTTACTTTTTTTCCAATCCGATTCCTTTATTGAAGCTATTATTGAATCTCCTGCCATCATTATTTCAGATCGTCCCTGGCCTGAACACTTCCCTGTGCAAACACAAGTTTATCCTCTTCTAGTCTCCAGTCCTCAACTTTTGACTCCTCTGAATAGAATAGATCTACACTGTGGAAATATATCCCGCAATCCTTTCGCCTCACTGCCTTCTTTTCCTCCTTCGAGGCCGGTCTTATGAACTTCCTTTTCCACCGCGCCTTTTGCTGCCCTCCTAACCCTCCCCACTTTTTACTCTACTTCCCGCTGCCGGTAGCATGACCCTCCACCACCATTCCCGCTCGGGACCCGAAATACCTGTTCAGCGCCTTCGGACATCCTCCCGATCGAAGGCGCTCCATCGATGTAATTTTGTTGTGTTTGTTTTCCAACCTGTCTTTCTGAACCTTCTCCAAACTGCTTTTCCTTCCCAAGGTAATGCTATACTTTATTGCTTCTCAGCTTTTTTCATGAGGGAGTATTATCAGACTTGTAGATTAACTTGACCGAGATTTCGCCCTAGCTGCAATAAAACCGAGATCTCTTACTTGGAATGTAGGCCGCCAACCAATGAACCATGAGACGGCTCAAGGATGTGAAAGCGAGTTTACAAAATTCATCTAGCAAAACGTTTTCACCGTTAGCACACATTTACATTAATTTAATAAATTTACGTTTTGGAGGAAAGACTATCAAGCAACGCTTAACAACAAAAATACTGACAATAGCGAGATGAGGGTTGGAGTTAAACAAGGTGTGGAAGACGGACTTGGCACCGACAAAGAGATACGTTTTCAGGCAGTATTGGATAATGTAAATCCAGCTGTGAGTCACAACCAACTGTGGGAATCACCTAAATAGAGTGTATCGCTAATCGTTGAGATCTACATGTTGTGTTGGGTTATGTGTGGTAATCGAGGCGGGATGGTCATGATTGATGGTAGGCAGTTGGATTTCTGGATGAGGTTGAAGAAGCACAGGATGGAGAGTTCAATCCACAATGGGATGGGTAGCCAAAGGAGGACAACTCGCATGTTCGATATTGAGCTCAACATGCATTGTCGCCATTTAACGTGACACATATAACAACTAATCTTAATTATATGGCACCCCACACACCGTGTAGCATTCCAGAGGGCTGGTCAGTGGTGGTGGACGGCGTCGAGGCGTGGCTAATGGGATGCCAACATAGAAACCATTGAATAGGAAGCTCTTCAAACATGACATGAAGTCGTGGATGGGTATGAAAACGAATAGGGATGGATGATGAATATTCTGGACATTCTGTTCGTATGCACTGAAAACGTGGCCCCCATTGAAATGGGGGACAACGACAAGGGAAAGACAGAGCCAACAGAGGGGAGGACGTGGATTGAAGCCTGGGCAGTTAGCAAGTCGGATAGCTGGCAAAATGCAAAGGCATGAAGGAATTTGGAAACAAGTTTGATTACCTCTAAATCGACCCGTTCACTTATGTGAAGCCATTGGATCATCGCTAGAACTGGTGTGGGTTAAGCCCACAAGGGAAACCCAAGAAATCTGCCATCATATCCTGTTTTCCATTATATAAGTTCATAGTTGACCTGTACCTCGTAAAGTGAACCGCAATGCCCAGTTTCAATTATTACCGTGACACATTCTTTGCTCGCCTCGTTCCAGAAGATATGAACGATTTATCATCCAGGGGCTTTCGAGCGAAATGGATACTGATGCACAGTATCTAAAGATGCATATCTTCCAACAAATTTCACACATTAAATGTCCTTAAAATGACCATGCTTAGGTTATGTCCCTTGTCTATGCATTCCCCAACAAGAGGAAGTAGATTAACTGTATCTACTCTAACAAATCACTTTATTCTTAAAATTTGAATCGGATGAAACATCAACCCTGTATTCTCAATAGAATAGAGACTAGGTTTATACATATTGTTATCGTAATGTTTTGTTTTTTCCCTATGTTACCATTCTGGTGAGTTTGTGATATCCCCCTACCAGAAGCGTGTGCATGTTTGAGACTGCAGTAACTTCCCCACAAATGATGTTGAGCTAAATGTTTTTCCGGTTGATCCACAGGCAACGATTCGCTCAGATGGATCCCGAAGTAACTTTTTTTGTAGAATCCCCTTTTTGATTGTACCACAAGATGTATATTTACAATCCTTGTATATCCTGCCAAGATGAACCACTTTCCATTTTCCATACTACATTTAATCTGCCATGGTCTACACACTTCATCAACCTAGAATGTCCGCATCCAATCTCCTGTGATAAATGTACAACTTTCCTTAGATTTGGGTCAACCGAAAACAGGTATTTCGAATTCCTGCTATTTAGGTCAGTTGCATATTATAATGAGAGGAGTTCGAAATACCGATAGATTGTAGACTCCATTCTGTACTTCCCTCCAGTTAGCCACTAGAAGCCATTCACCATTTCTCTTTACTCTCTGCGTAGCATTGGCTTTCATAATTCTAAGAAGTCTATGATGTGGTACTTGATCAAAATCGAAATGATAATCCCTTAGAAAAAAAACATAATAAATTGGTTATTTCAATCTACGACTGATGGTGAGACCCTGATGTGCAAATTTACCATCTGCGTTTCTCCCACAAATATACAGTCAATTCACTTTGCAGTGTAACCAATGAAGAGAGTTGATACGTCTAAAACAATTGAAAAGCGCTTTGTAAATACAAGGATTATTATTCAAGTATTTTGAACATCCAAGTACAGAGAATGCAATTACCATTTCTCTACATGTTGGATCAGTAACTTTGTTTAAAACAATATTCCGTCACTGCAAAATTTGGAAAACGTTGACAAAGGAAAAGCAGTCATTCAGTCACATTAGATGTGGGTATGTGTTTCAACACGATTGGGATACTAACTTTAAGAACATGCATTGCCTGCTCCAGACAACGCTGTCAGAACCTGTGTGGTTCCCCCACGAACTCGTGTTTCAGGTGGGATGTGTAGCTTTGTGAATGTCGGATGTTATGTTTGAGTAGTCGGTTGGGGATGGGTTTGTGTGTGGACGGGTAGGTTTGTTTGTGTTGGGTTGTATGTTTATATATGAATGTGTGGGGGGGTTAAGTTTGTGCGTGCGGTGTAGGTTTGTTTGTGTATGTGGAGGCTTATGTTTGTTTCTGGAGGAGACGTGGGTAGGTTTGGCAGTGATCAGTTTGTGTCTTGTGGTTTAAGTTTGTTTGTGAGAGGGTTATATTTGTCTGCGTCTGTCGGACGCACCTCTTCTCCCAAATCAGCTCCCCAAACAAGCTATAACTTGAATTATCTTTCAACTATTTGTCCAGCTGGTAATAGTACAAGGGCCAAGGATTTTATTTTCAGAATCTACTGGAGCTAATTGAAAAAAATGCTAGCATATATTTTCCCTGCAATTGTAAAAATAAGACAGGCTGGTTGTCCTCTCACATGCATTGCCCTACAGGACTGAGATACCACTTCGTTCAGCACTGAAGGGCTGTGGTATCAAGGAGGTAGAGTATTACATGTTTATTTTATCCATACATCAATTGGAAAACCAACATCAGTTCTCTTTCACGTATTGAATGTCTCATTGCATGGAATGTTGCTCTGTTTGTTGTCGAGATGCTTCCTGTCGACATTTTCATTTGTAGACATGAGGTTAACATTCACATATATGTGGATGAAACCAGGCTGTGAATCCATCTCCCTGATGTTCTTTCAACTTATTTGACAAATTTTCAAAAGGTGGATGTCAGCAGAACGAAAGCCATGCTCGTTGGCTCCGGTCAACAATTTCTCTCCTGTGGGTTTCAAAACCTCAACTTCCCTGGGCTCGCCCTCAGAATCACAAAACTCAACTTAGGCATCCATTTCGAAGAGAAGCTTTACAGTCTACTCCACATCTATTCGTTGAACAGAAACACGCTTTCCCACCTCCACCGTCAAATTGCCCACCACTATACCTACCTCACACCCACAACAGTCGAAATCCTCATGGACGCATTCGTCACATTTTAGCTGGACTATTTTCACGTCCTTCTCACTGGACTCCCCAGCTCCATTGCTTCTCCCATCCTGCTGACTCGGTGTCTGACTGTCGAAAGCTAAACAAAGCTACACTATGTGAAGAACGCTGCATGAATGCATTTTTTGTTGTTGCTGTTGTTTTGCTGTTATATTTTGAGAACTTAGTATCTGTATTCCTTGGATGCCTTCAACACATTCTCCCCTTCTGCAATGACTGACTCAAACTATGTAGAGTAATTCGATTCGTTCATACACTTTGTGTATAACTGTATGGGGATCTTTCTTTTTCACAAACTCTTCCACAAATCAACTTTTCCCACATAATGCAAACTAATTACATACAGGTAAGATGAATGCAATGAAGATAGACAATGGTAACAGAATATAAAGAACACAAATACAGTAGTATAAACTATATAGGAGGCATAAAGCTAACGTACACAATTTATATTCTAAATGCAGAATGAAGAGTATTCTTCAATCCAGAAATAACATTCCACAAAACGTATAAATGTTATTCTGTATCTGTGTGAATGGATTTGTGTGTGAATGTATGTGTACATGTATTTGAGTGTGTATATGTGTATGTCTGTGTTGTCAAGGCAGAACTAGGCAGCAAATCTAAGTTGGATTACGCGAGTGGACCAGTAAGCGGGTGATGGGGGTAAGTGAAGATGGATATGAGCCGTTGCCTGAATTTGTTCTGAGTCACACCATAGATGAAGTTATTGGAGCAGGACCTCAGATGCTGTAACATGTAACCCACCTCCTCAGCAAGGTGAAAGGACTGCTGTAGTCAGCCTCCAGGATCTTGGACTCTGTAACCATCGCAAAGATGAAGGCGACCATGTAGATGAGGCAAAGCAACACAAAGCTGCCCGAGATGGTAAAGAGCAGGATTATGGATTTCCGCCGACTCCATCTTCTCGTCCCTCCCCATCGCAGCCCCCCGCAGACCCTGGCGTACCCTGCTGGCCACCACCACATTCCTGATGGTCAGGGAGTTGAAGAGGAGGATGAGGATGAAGGGAAGCAGTGGATTTGAAAAAAATGCGAACCAGGTATAGACCCTCCAGAGGGGAGAGGTGTAAACAATAGGTTTGACGGAGCAGTACCTGGACTGCCCATTGACTACCATCCGAGGTTCAAACATGAAGCACATGGGGATGTTCTCCAAGCAAAAAATTGCACAGATTGTCCAGATTACCAGATCCGCTGTCCTCGACGTGCAGTACTTGGTTTTGAGCTTTGGGCAGCAGATAGCAGTGAAACGGTCGAAGGTGAAGGCCATGGTCAGCCAGACAGAGATATCAGTAACAATGAAGCAAAGCATCAGGTGCAGGCGGCAAATGGCTGTTTGATATACGGGTGAATACGTAATGTAAATATAAATTGTCTCGTACAGGATCACATGAAAAACCATGACCAGCAGATCAGCAACAGCCATTGCGACCAGGTAGCGGGTGACGCATTAGGAGAGTCCACACATTCTTTCCGCCAGGACCACAATGGTAATTGTGATGGCTGCATGAAAGACAGAAACACAATCATACATTTAACTGGGAATGTGACCTGCACTGGCTTATGCTTTATTGTGCCTTAGAGTGGATCTAAGAGTGGATCTGTCTAAAATGCCCGTTTGCTAATTAAAGTATTATTCTTGAGACAGTTTGATTGTATATGATTTCCACATCGCCAGTGTCATTTGCTGTTGCGTTTATATTAGCCAGTCTCCAACTGTTTACTTGAGAACGGAAACCGTGTCCTGTTGGCATCATGCAGCATTTACATCGTTTGAGATGCACGATGATGACAAACGTCATTAACTAAAACGCTCCGAAACCGTACACCAGCTTGGCGTCATGTGCGACCCCCAACAGTCCTTCCTCCCCCCCATTCAGTCGGTCACTCAACAGGACTGCCTTCTTCCACCGCAGATGGATCGCCCGTCTCCCGTGATACCTCACCCGTCAAAAAGTGAGCATTTCAAGCCACCACTGTTTGTGGGGACGCTGTTGCGGGAAACTGGCTGCAGTATATCGCCCACAAATCTACAGTCAATTCATTGTGGGCGAATCGCGTTAGCCATTTGCGCATAGCAGTGCTCCACAAACAGTCGTAGATTGGAGTGACCAATTTTATTATTGTGGTTTGTTTTGGAAGGAATATTATTGGGCGTGTGTGTGTAGTAAGGAGACTTGCCCAGGCTTGCGCCTTGACCTGCCTGGATTCGAACACAGGTCTCCCCAACTTGATCTTCCGAGCTTGCAAGACATGTGCTCTAACCACTGAACCACAGTACCTCCACATGGTGTTGCTTTCAAGCCCCACCTTGTGAATTCGGATTATACTGTCTAAAGTGACCACTCGGTGCAGAATTCGATGTGTCACGCTTACGTTTAGGTGTTGAACTGTCTTCATGTTCCCTTGCATGCCAGCATTCACGTGGTACTCTTGAAAACAAATGGGTGTTCATCCCAGATTTCTGGCCAACAATCTACTACATACCATTTTCCAGCACTTTACTGGATAATTTGTGAAGCACTTCGAGCTGTCACCACCGTAACAAGGCACGATATCAAAATCCAAGAATTCTTATCAGAGCAAAGGAATTTGCAGGACGAAAGATGGCCAAGTCCATCTGGTTTACTGTCCTGGCAGATGGTGCAGAACCTCTGTGTCATAATAGCGTACACTGAGAAATTATTTTCCAGCAAATATCTATCGGAATTCTACCTAAAATAATCGAACTCTTGCTACCTCATTATTTCTGAGGAGCCAGTTGCAGAAGTTTTACACCTATGTTTTACCCTCATCCGCCACAGGTTACTTTCCCCGTTTCAACTTTTTGGTTGAAGGGAAACACGGTGGGTCATTTACCAACATTTGTATTCCGCCGAGAAGCTTAAAGAGCAAAGTGATATCGACAACAGCTTTCACTTACATGATAAGGGTAGCGGCCCAAATCGCATGAATAATAATTATTGTTCCTAATTTTAACATTTTTGCTCATTATTTTTACTGCAGTCACAGCATGCTAATCGCTACTCCTAGTCCAGTGCCTCCATCGCCTCAACCATTTGTCAGATACCTTCGTGATGATAAAGGATTTAATTGTATTATTATTTTCGAAAGTAGATGTGAATAATATCATGCTGTGTTCATGCTGCTGAAGTCAAACACGCTGTAGTATTTGAGCTACTAACAGTGCCTGAGCTTGACGGTGATTCGTACCAAAAGGGGAGATCAGCATAAAGTATGGTTATAGACAGTTCAGTAGCGTAGTAAAGATGGCAAATGAGAAGGAAAGGGAGAGTAACGAGATGCAGGCATTACTGATTGTGAATATTCAATGGCTGAAAACATGGCCTCCATTGTTGCTGTGATTGCAGCGTTACAGAAGCCAGGTACTCTTTGATGCAACCTAGAAATATAGGAAGTTAGCAGACTTCAAAGCGAGTCCGAATATACTAACAGGCAGGCATATATCATTTTAAATCGACAAGGGATTGGCAGATCAATTATAGTTGTATTCTGTACACCCAACAAAGGAGAAGAGAAGATTCTGTGCTGATAACCTGCATTCTCTGATTTCTAAAGAGGTGGCTGAAGACATAGTGCTTAATCTTCCAGAACTTTCATGATTCTGGAATAGGTCGCATTGATTGGAAGATCGCTAACGTCACACCAATATTTAAGAAGGGTGTGCGAGAGAAATTGCAGAGCTATAGACCAGTTAGACTGACACTAATGGGAGGGAACACTCTAGAATGCATAAATAGGGGTGTCTTTCTGTGGAACATAGAAGACCAAAGCATGACAAGCCAGAGTCAACAAAGTCTTTACAAAGGAGATGTCAAGCTTGACAAAGGAGGTAACTAGCTGGGTATATAGGGGAGAAACAGTCGATGTAATGTATTTAGATTTTCAGTAGATGTACGACAAGATGCAACATAAAAGGCTGATGAGCAATCTTAATGCCCATGAGATTAAAGGCAATATGTTGGCATGGATTGAAGATTGGCTAACGGGAAATAGAGTAGAGAGTAGAGAGAATCGGGTCCTACTTATATTCGCAGGGTGGGATTAGTGGAGTAACACAATGATCAGTGCTTGGGTCTCCAATATTTAACATCTATATCAATGATCCGGACGACGGCTTAGAACTTATAATATCTAAATTCGCGGATGATGAAAAGATAGGAGGGAGTGAAAGATCCGAGGACGACACAAACAAAATGCAACAGATTATGGATAGGCTGTGTGTGTGGGCAAGAAAGTGGCAGATTGAATCTAGTGTTGGGACGTGTGAAGCTATTCACCTCGGTAACAGAAACTCAAAAGCGGATTATTTCTGCAAAGGGAGAGACTAGAGAAGGCTCGTGTTCAGTGGAATTTGGATATCCTTGTACAAAAATTGCAAACAGTTAGTTTGCAGTTACAGCAAGCCACTAGGAAGGCTAATAGCATTTTTGCATTCAGTACAAAAGAGTTAGAATATAAGTGCAGGGAAGTCATGCTATAGTTTTATGGGCTTCTGATGAGACCGCACCTTGAATAAAGTGTGCACTGTTCGTCGCCTTATGTAAGAAAGGATGTGCATCTTAGAATCAATGACTTGGTGCTTGGGATGAGGTGAATGAGATATGAGGATAGGTGGACTAATCTAGGCCAACATTCTCTAGATTATCTTAGAGTTATACGTGATATGATAGAAACGTATAAGATTATTAAGGGGCATAAGATAGTCGAGTACTGTTAGCACTGTTTGGCGAAACTATAACTAGGGTTCATAATTTTATGATTAGGAGTCGGTTTTCTTGC
Organism: Hydrolagus colliei; assembly: GCA_035084275.1. NCBI lineage: Eukaryota > Metazoa > Chordata > Chondrichthyes > Chimaeriformes > Chimaeridae > Hydrolagus > Hydrolagus colliei. Next base: position 45,022 of record JAYJKW010000194.1, read on the forward strand.
GCAGATTTGAGGAAACACTATTTCTGTCGGACGGCAGTGAATTTACAAGATTCTCAGCATAGGCGTTACAAGCACAGTCATTGAATATATTGAAGAATGACATTGGTACGTTTTATTTTAGCATCAGGCTCTTCGATTTGAAATCGAAATTGAAAATCCTTTCGATTTGAAAGGAGGCATATGAATGAAAGATTTATTTGAATGATTGATTGATATTTTCACAATAGTCTTCACTGTCAACATTTTATCAATTTACATTAATCTCACAGGATCTTCGTCAGACCTCAATTCAGTTTTTCAGTTCTAACGAACGGTCGTGCACCGAAAATCTTTACTGTATGTTTGACGACAGAATAAATCTATTGTCTTATCTTCAGTTACTATAATCTCTACCCTGCCACATCTATCTGAACAAAGACAGAGATGTCTTTGTAATGACAGAGAATCAGCAAGGATTTGTGAAATGTGGGTCATGCGTGACTATTCCAATTGGAATGTTTAACATTCAACAAGCGCATAATGATGGTCGATAAGAGAGCGTCTATGTTTGACGCCGAAATGGGCTCTTGAAAGAAATTGGACGACTTTCCAAACAGCTATTTATTAGCAACAGCACAAGAGCTGGGAATCGGAGGTAAAATTGCAACCAACAGTGTTTCCCAGGAGCCACGGTGTATCATGAAGAGGAGACTACACAAATACAAAGTGTATTAGATAGATTAGTTGAGTGGACGAAACTGTGGGAAAAATAATTCAATGTGGAGGTCAGCTCATATCCACTACGTTTCCCAAAATAGCAATACCTTTTTTTTTTAACTTATTGAGAATCCATGAACTGTGTAAGGTTAAAGGAATTGGGTGTCCATGTACACAAATCTCTAAAACGAGTTCGGAATCAGAGAAAGTTACTAAAATGATACGTGGCATATTTCCCTTCAACTCAAGGAAAACAGAATGTAAAGGATTGAAAATGATGTTTAAACTCTACAGGTGAGCGTTGGATAGATCCGACCTATCATAGTTCAGTTATAGCTATCGTTCCTAACGAAGGATATTTTGGCTCTGGTGTGGGGATATCCAATAAACACCAGAATAATTACCGAGTGAATAGGGATAAATTATGAAACAAGTCTCTATTCCATTGAGATTAGAGTGCTGAGTGGAAACTGGTTGAGATTTTGCAAAATTATCTGAAAGTTATAGCTAGCCCACATAGAAATTAAATTGGTAAGTAACTTTTCACCCAAAGTAATTAGAGATTTGGAACCTTCTGCCCCAAAATGCTATGGATGCTGAAGCTGTTCACTTCTTAAACACTTGAGTGGATAGATATCTACAGCCCTCTCATCACAAATATTGATTTAAGCAATTTCAGACCATAATAGCTCACTATCCTCATCCCCTCTTCTGTGCTCATTCTGACATCAACCGTTTCGAGACACACATTTTCTCCCGCTTGTCTTCCTGATCTGTTGCAATTTCTCCCCCATTTTTGTTTTGCATTTTCAGCAGTTCTTCTGTAATTTGATGTTACAAACCATCCCCACTCCACCCCTCCACTTGCCGTTTTTTCACAACACAAACATCTCCCTAACAATCATCTTCTGTCCTCTCCACAATTGTCCACGTTGCTTTCGGTGTCCTGACACCCAAAACCTATTTGATTCCCCAAGAGCATCTCGATCCCAACCTGCCACAATTCTGACGCAATATCATGTAGCCGAAATGCTAACTCGGTTTGTTTTGTTTACAGATGCTAGCTGACCTCTGTGTGTCCCAGGAGATTCCCGGTGTTTCTATTAGTGAATAGGTATGAGTTATTTAAGGGATAATAGAGAGGGTGGCTAATTAGAGTTGAGTGACAGATCAGCTTTGCAATATTAAAGGATGGGATGAGGCTGCACTGTTGTGCATACATTTCTTTGTTTTCCTCCATGTCCTCAATTTGTCTGATTGCCAACTCAACGAGGCATTCTTCACTTTCCAAATACACCTCCTCGCACTCCTTTCCAAATAACTGCATTCTCTGACGTTATTCTATATTTCTATGGATTGGATTGCCTCCGGCCTTCTGCAGTGGATCGAGCTACCGTTTCCACCAATGATGGCCGCACGTATAGCGAATGAACACCGAAACTTCAGAAAAATCTCTATCTATCCATCCACCATGCCCTTTCTTTCTCCATCTTTATGTCATCCCCGTGTGCTACAAGTTGTTTATGTTCTGTTTGCTTCTCAAAATAATGTATTGAATCCCACAGCTCTATAATTGAAACACTCTTCACGCAAGCCAGAGAACTGGGTTTGATTATCCATCAAGTTTCCTTACAATAACCGCAAGTGTTTAGCTAAAAGTACGTAGGAAGCATACGTTAGTCGATTGTAGGATTGCATAAGGGAGGAAAGGTTGATTAATCAATAGTACTAACAAATTAATCAACCAATCTCCGACTATTCGTGGGAAACCTGAGATGGATCGCAGGTCACTCAAGAAAAATAATTTAATTTAATTTCACAGCACAATGTGCGAATGAAGCACTGTAAGGTGTGTTGATGTGAGAAAGTGCTACATTAAACTGAAGGTTTATTCTTTGGTACTATTTTAGATGCTGTGTTCAAACAAGCGTGGTTAATGAAAATGACAATGACATCATTTACCTTTGTGTCTCCAGAGCCAAGTATATTCTCTATAAATAGTAATGCGTTTACATTTACCTTCTAATTGTCGTAGAGCTTGTGTCTCACAGCGATAGGCACACTTTGCTCACTCAAACATGGGGAATCCAGAAATTCTTGACGTTGAAGCTATTTACTATCCAATTCTCGCAGCTATTGGTGTACCTGGTAATACATACAGACATCAGATTCCTTCCCCTTTTGTCTCTTTCATCATCTTTCTCTCATGCTATAAGGGCCGGAGTGGTTACTCGAAGCGAACCCCTTGGTTACCTCTTTTGGAGCTCCTGTGGCTCAGTGGTTAGGGCACTGTTTTGCAAGCTGGGGAGACCAAGCTGGGGAGATCTGTGTTCGAATGCAGGCAGGTCAGGGCAAAGCGTTGGGCAAGCTTCCTTACCCCACACGCCTAATAATAATTCCTCCGCCAAAAAAATAGCACCATTGTAGAACTGGTCATTTCAATCCACGACTGTTTGTGGGACACTGCTGTGCTCAATTGGTTGCTATTCTCTCACAAATATATACAGACAATCCACTTTGTAGTATATTCGGTGAATCTCTTTCGGACGTCGATAAGATGTGAAAAGCGCTGCTTCAAATGCAATGATTATTACTATTATACAATTTATCTATAATCTATTGAGTTGGAAAGTTTCAAGTAATGTCTGATTCAGTTTGACAAATTGTAAAGACGGTTAGTAAAATGACGAAAATCGTAAGACCAGGGGTAACATCCTGCTATTAAACGCCGGGGGTTGAATTCAAATTTAATCTGCGCGAACACTGTTACAGAGACCGAACGGTAAATGTATGGAGTAAACTATCTTGGGCGATGGAGAAACCAGGAAGTATTGATTTTTTCAAACACAAGATAAATAGTTTTATTTCAGAAAATAATATGTTATGAAGTACTATATTATGAATACTTACATGAAATGGAATGCTAGTAATCGTTGCGTTTGATACAACAATCTACCATTTCAATGTGCCATCGCTAAGCGCTCAAAGATCATCTAAACACCTAATTCCTACATCCTTCTTGGTAAGCAGAGGCAAATTAAGTTAGAATACTTGTTCAAGTTTCATTCCGCTCAGTGGTGTCCTCCGCTAGGGAAAACCACTGCATGAAAAGTATTTTATTTCGAAGAACCAGTAGCTAAGTTGTTAGAGCACTCAGCTCGTAAGAGAGAGATCCATGGTTCGATGCCCAGCAGTGCGAAACTTTCGGCCAGTTTCCGTATTCCACTCAAACTATATTTATATCAGCAGTAAGTAAAAACCCGATTGTTAGTTGATCGGCAGTAATTTTTTTCTCAGTCAATGGATTTGGTGACACCGTATGAGGGAGAAAGTGAGGGCGAAGTGTTTAGCAGAGGTAGATCAAGACGGTATCGGTTGTGGAGGTACAAGGTGTTGTAAGCAGAGTTTGAGGGGAATAAGTTGGAGGAGTGCTTGGAGGTGCGATAGATGAGGTGAATTTTGAGATATACATTTGACGGTTGCACAAAGCAGTGAACGATGGCAGAAGAGAAGGTTGATAGGTCAAGAGGGGCCAGGCCGTTAGGAGCTGCACTTCCACCGTGACGATTCGGTAGTGAGGTATAATGCAAGTTGTGAACGCCTGTTGTGGATTCTCTAAGGTGCAAAGTTGGCGCCTGGAGCGACACAAGTTTCGTGAGAAGGAAAAGGTTGATATTTTCTTCTCAAAAAGTTCTTGGATGGTGCGTGTTTTGTAACAGAAGAAATTGACATATTGTAGGCTGATCCAGAGGGGACAGTTGTTGCGAAAATGTTAACCAAGTACTACAACAAAAACAAAATTACACTGATAGATCGCCTTTTATGTCGGGGGGACGTCGCAGGAATGCAGGAGACGGAAACGTTGGATAACTAACGGTTGAGATAGTGGTGTAGCGTAATTTCAGATCAATGAGATCCTGGTGCACCAAAGAATCAGGATGTGAGATGCCCTGGCAAATCATTCATTGAAACGTGGATCCCGGCGAAATATTCACCTTCAACCTTTACATCTGGACGTCTGGCTCCAGCCTCCTGTTCACATCCCTGTGCCATCGATCCATTCTGTTGAGCATAGTTTGCAGCCAGTAAACTCAGCATCTCTGAAAGTCTCTCACTCAATCACTCCGGTTTGCCCCTTCACTGAAATCCCACCCGAAGACGTTCTCTTTCGACAAAGTTCACATTCACCTCCCGGTGGCTCAGTGTCAGTCTCCTCTATTAACAAGTGCTCCGAGAAACTACCCCTTGTGAAGTTTCCTGTGTAAATGTAAGCTGTTGTAGAGCCCGTATAAAACGTTGGATAAATTCTCGCCATTCAACAGTGATAATAATAGTAATAATAATAATTCCGTTTGATATACAGCTTTTCACGTATTCTAGATGTCGAGTCCTTTACCTCAGTGGCTTAGAGCACTCGTCTTGAAAACGTGAGACCAGCATTTACTATCTAGCCAAGTCAGTGATCACCTTTCGGCAAGTTTCCTTTCTCCACACGACTGATAATTGTACGACTAAACAAACTTTAATAAATCGGTCTTTTGAATTCCGGACTGTTTGTGGGGACATTGCTGCGTTCTGCTCCTGGCTGCCGCATTCCACCCACAAATATACAGTCAATTCACTTGACAGTATATTCTGAATTCCAAAGCCTCTGGGCATGGTGGGTTTACGCACGGCCACCGAGGTTGGAGCAGAGGATTCGGGGGAAATTGTGGAGGCCAGACACGGTGGAGCGAAAGCAACGGGAGCTGGTTTGAAAAGCGAGTAGATCAGAGAGGTAGGTGGGTGCAGAGCAGTAGAAAGATTTGAAGACAAGTATGAAGATCTTGAAGTCGATCCTCTCCGGGACAGTCAGCCAGTGAAGTCTGACAAGGACTGGGATAATGGGGGAGCGAAGTATGGTGCGGGTGAGAATGTGGGTTGCAGAGTTCTGAATGAACCCGAGTCTGTGTATTATGGAGGAGGGGAGACAGGCGAGGAGGGGAGACAGGCGAGGAGGGCATTCGAAAAGGGGAATTGGAATCACTATGAGACACAGTCGAGAAGACGATAAATACGCGATATTAAATGCTAACCCTTAAAATAAGTATTATTGCGTCTCACAGCGCTTCACATTATATACAGCAAAGTGAATTTATCTATATTTTTGGGCTGTGTATTAAATCCCTGAATATATTTCGGTGCCTCCAGTCTGTTAGTCGCCTGCCTGAAGAGCACTATGTCAATGCTTGTTGTGTTACAGTGGACCTCCTCGCCATTGATTGAAAGATACGACATTAACCCTATTGTGTTATACAAACCCAGGATTATTTTGATGACTGAGCCGCGTTGCATGCAGATAATCACGCCCGGTGTAAAATATTTCAGGACAGAGACGATGATATGCTGTTTTAAGCCATCACATTTAACAGCTAAACGGTCAGTCTCGGAGAAATATAGAATGTTTCCTCACAGGAAGCCGTGAGGGTTATTATATATTTGCTTGTTGTTGAAAGTTGTGGAGTCCAGAAGCTCAGTGTTGACCGACACGTATACAACAACCATGGGGAAAAAAAAAGATTTGTTTTCTGAAGAGGATATCAATTCATCAAAACCAATATATATGTCTATAGATATAGATATAGATATATATGGATACACTTGTACCTTCTGCTCTCTTGGGAAATCTGATATCAATTGTCACAAAGCTTTGTGCATTCAAACGTGACGTGGCAACTTGTATTCATGAACATGATTCGAATGATTTGACGCGAACCTGCTCAGCCATGAGACTGTTATGTTTTAATTTGGACAAGAGTCCAAGACCACATGGTGGATCAGGTAGGGGATGGAATGGAATCACCTACCAACTCCGGAGCGTTTACTCCTCGGCTTAGATGTTATTGATATCAATTTTCTTTAATCAGAGCTCAATTAAACTGATGTCACAAGTTTTGTCACAATTTTTTCTTTCACTTTTTCTAGTTAATGTGCTGGCAATTGTAATCCTTTCCCAGGGAAGGTGTGGCCTCTCCAAAGTCGTCACTCTCTATATGATGGCCATGGCCGGATCAGATCTAATGACGATTATCAACAATGTGATACTGAACCGCATCAACAACATGTATTTCCCCTTCAGCTTCTTGTCCTATACCGCAGTGTGCAGATTGAAAAACGTTCTGCTGACCTCCATCATTCTATGTTCCATGTGGCTAACAGCCGCCTTCACCATTGATCGCTATGTCGCTATTTGTTGCCAGAAAATAAAGCACAGATATTGCTCTGTAAAAACAGCCAGTTTGGTTATTACAACAATGTGTGTGCTCAGCTGTGTGCAATGCATTCCGATTTATTTTGCTTATGTTCCGCTTGTTATGGATAATATACCAAAGTACTGCATTATAAACCCCAGTATATACACTTCCCTGTACTGGCAATCTTTCGATTTGTTGATCCGTGCGTTCAATCCTATACTAGTATGCGTTCTCATTACCTTCGTCAACGCCCTGACTATCAGACACATTTTAGTGGCCAGCAGAGCCCGCAGGAGAATCCGGGGTGACAGCTGTGGGAATCACCAGACTGATCCCGAGATGGAGAAACGGAGAAAATCCATCATTTTGCTCTTCGCTATATCCGGCAGTTTTGTACTTTTGTGGATGACAAATGTTGTGCATGCTTTAAAATGGGCAGTTACAAACTACCAAAATAAACCGACAGACATTAGCACTCCGTATATCGTCCAACAAATTGGATTCATGCTTCAGCTACTGGGCTCCTGTACAAAAACTTGTATCTATGTGTTGACACAGAGCAAGTTTAGAGAAGAGATCAAGAAGATGCTAAAATGCCAGTTTGCAAATTAAAGAATTATTATTGACGCAGCTTGATTGTAAATGCTTTCCTCATCGCCAGTGGCAGTTGCTATTGCGTTTATTATCTCCAGTCCACAACTGTCTACTTGAAAATGGAAACCATGTCATGTTCGCATTATGTAGCTTTTACATCGTTTGGGATTGAAGATGACGCCAAACGATATCAACTAAAACACTCCGAAAACGTGCGCCAGTTTGGGGTCAGGTACGACCCTAACCTATCCTTCTTCCACCACATCCGGTCCCTCACCAGCACGCAAGGATTATTATTATTATTATTATTATTTCAAGCAGATTAACAGCAAATAGCTCACTGCCCACAGAGCACAGGATTCCACAGACAGCAATCGCTTGTATTTATACATCGCCTTATACGCAGGGTCGCTACGCAGAGCGCATAACATTTGCAGAAAAATGTACAATCAATTTAAATCTTTCTACAACACAAGCTAGACGGTGTTGTAGAAAGGGGAGCGGGCAGGGCAGTGGGATTGAATCGCTCTTTTCAAAGAGCCGGCACAGACTAGATGGGCCGAATGGCCTCCTTTTGTGCCGTAAAATTCTATGATTCTATGGTGCGAACCAACGGTTTAAATGACAAATAAACATCAAATGCTTTGCTAGATTTTCTACTTCCATCTTTTGTGATGCACCAAACTTCGCTCTCCCATTATCCCCGTCCCTGCGGAGCAACGTTAAACGAATACATCGCCCCATAAGAAAGAATTTAAAAACTGGATATTTCTTCTTTTTTGGGGAACATAGTTGGTCAAAATTTACTTTTCAACAACACCAACAATATCCGCTTTCCGATTGTCTTTACAACTCATTCAATGCCTGGTTCACTCACTCACTCACTCACTCACTCACTCACTCACTCACTCACTCACTCACTCACTCACTCACTCACTCACTCACTCACTCACTCACTCACTCACTCACTCACTCACTCACTCACTCACTCACTCACTCACTCACTCACTCACTCACTCACTCACTCACTCACTCACTCACTCACTCACTCACTCACTCACTCACTCACTCACTCACTCACTCACTCACTCACTCACTCACTCACTCACTCACTCACTCACTCACTCACTCACTCACTCACTCACTCACTCACTCACTCACTCACTCACTCACTCACTCACTCACTCACTCACTCACTCACTGGGGAGATGAGTGGAAGGATCTAACAAATCGCCGATATTATTTATCAGCGAGGTTAATTGTTTAGACGCATTATTATCAGGCGTGTGTGTGGAATAACGAAACTTGCCCACGGTTCCCACTGAACTGACTGGATTCGAACACACCTCTGGTGCTCGTGCTTGGACAGCGAGTGCTCTAACCAATGGTAACATCTGATAAACACCAAACCATTTATAGAGGTCCTTTCACGTTGGGAGGTCTTCACAAGCAGCTGAAAAATTAGGTCGGTACCCGACCAGTGGATGGTGGTGGAGGGGTATAAGGGCAGGGGAAAGCAGAGTAGGAGAATGGGGGAATGTTAGTAATGCAGAGACACGGTCGAGGATTGGGTTCTTGACACCAACCTTGAAGGAAGAAAGGGAGGAAGTGAGGCAAAGCGATTGTGGGATGGAGTTCCAGATTGTGCGGACAGAGAGACTGAAAGCCCGGCCAGCGATGGTAAGGCAGTTTGGATGGGGATATTGGAGCAGGCCAGAGCCCGCTAACAGAGTGACGGGCAGACTGAAAGGAAGACAGCAGGTCGGAGAGTTAGGCGGAGGCAAGTCCGTGCATTGCCTTGATTGAATAGCAAAGATAGATTTGCTGAAATTTTATCTGACACGCAAAGCATATTATGAAAGTTTGTGGAGGGAGGGAGGCGCAGGAAAATCTTAGTTTTACTAATGAACAGAAGAATACAGATGTGTCTGTTTTGTGCAAAAGGCATGTTTGTGTTAATTACAAAAGTGTTAGAACATAAGAGGTGGGAAGTGTTGCTACAACTGAACAAGAATTTCCTGAGACCGCACCTGGAACATTGTGTGCAGGTTTGGCCTCCTTGTTTAAGAAAGGAAATACCGCTTTAAACGGGTGCACCACGAGGTTGGTTCATGGGATAAGGGGGTTCAACTGTGATGATAAGTTGAGCACTCCAGGTCTATATTCTCTAGAATATCGAAGTATTGTAGGGAATCGTATCGAAGCCAATATGAAAATTAAGGGGCAAAACAGAGTAGGCAGTGGCAGAATATTTCCCCTGGTTGGCGAAATGATAACCACAGTCTTCAAATTAGCGGGCCAGCCCTTTCGTAGTGAATTGACAAAATGCTTCTTCACTCAGAGGATAGTTACTTTATGAAATTCTCTATTAATATTAATAATAATAATGCTGGGAATCGATCATGTCTTAATTCCACATGTAACTGATGGCTTAAATCTATCAGCTCTGTTCAAATGTAATTTTGTTTGAGTTATACGTTGGAACATCACCAAGTAAATGAAACTGTGAATGAAGTAACTAATTAATTCCCCTAGGGAATCATCACCTAGGTTTGTTCCTGGGAAGAAGGAGTTCAGCTGTGAAGACAGGTTGATTAATCTAGGCCTGCATTCTCTTGAATACGGCAGATTGAGAGGTGTCCTTATAGAATCGTATAAGATTACTAAGAGACATTCCAGAATCGACAGTGGGAGACAGTGACCCATGGGGGGGAGAAACTATAACCTGGGGTCATATACTTAAAATTAGGAGTCAGCAATTTCGCACAGAGTTGACAAAATAATTGTTCACTCCGAGGTTAGTTAAATTATGGAATTCTTTACCACCAAATCTTTGGATGCTCAGTCTTTGAAAACATTGAAGCCTGGGATTTATAGATTTATTATCGATCAACGGATAAAAGGATATGCAAATAAGGCGGGACATGTGGAGTTGGGTGAGAATATCAGAAATGAACTTATTTATTGGCGGGACAGGCTCGAGGGGCCGAATGGCCTACCTCTCCTCCTGATGCTTATGTTCTAGTATATTTACCCAGTAACTCCACACCTTCCTGCAGCACACGACAGCCCATTCTGTGGAGCACTTGGAGATGTGTCGATGACGTTATCAAATGCAATAAAATATGCAAGGATTATTCTGATTAATAAAATAGCATCTTGCTCTATAGCTTCCCAGAAAGCTAACAAACGATCCCCAATATCCTGTACTAAAACTATTTTTTTGAATTTGATATAATGCCTCACATTTAAGCCCTCCACAACCTCGCCCCACGGAACATCAAAGACCTGCTACTCCCTTTCCTACCTGCCCGCCACCTCCGCTCAGCTTGTCAATCCAACGACCAAACCACCCTTCCCACCATTGGCTGGCAAGCCTTCAGCCGTTCTGCCCCCAACATAGAATCATAGGTTCATAGATTCATAGAATTTTACGGCACAAAATGAGGCCATTCGGCCCATCTAGTCTGTGCCAGCTCTTTGAAAAGAGCGATTCAATCCCACTGCCCTGCCCGCTCCCCATAGCCTAATAGACCTGTTCTCCCTAAATAAAGATCTAATTCCCTTTTAAAAGTTGTTATCGAATCAGCCTCCACCACCTTTTCAGGCAATGCATTCCAGATTCGAACAACTCGCTGAGTGAAAAATATTCTCCAAAGCTCCCCTCTACTTCGCCTTGAAACTATTTTAAATTTGTGACCACGAGTCACAGATTCGCCCACGAGTGGAAATAGTTTTTCTCTATTTGCCCTGTCGAAACCACTCATGATCTTATAAACCTCTATTAGGTCTCCCCTCAATCTTCCCTGCTCCAGAGAGAATAAACCTATCTTATCTAGCCTCTCCTCCTAGCTGAAGTCCCTCAATCCTGGCACCATCCTAGTAAATCTTCTTTGTAACCTTTCCAATGTCTTCACATCCTTTCTGTAGTGTGGTGACCAGAATTGAACACAGTATTCCACCTGAGGCCTCACCAAAGTTTTATGGAGGTTAGTCAGCACTTCCTGACTTTTGTACTCCATACCCCTATTTATAAAGCCTAGTATCCCCTGTACCTTCTTAACAGCCTTGGCTACTTGTCCGACCACCTTCATCGAGTCACTAACACAAATCCCCAGGTCTCTCTGTTCCTTCACACCATTTACAATTGTACTATCTAGCCTATATTGCCTCCCTTCATTTCTTCTCCCAAAATGCATCACCTCACACTTCTCTGCATTAAACTTCATCTGCCATGTGTCTGCCCACTTTACCAATTTGTCTAAATCCTCTTGCCGATGGCTACTATCCTCCTCACTATTTACTATTCTTCCTAACTTAGTGTCATCTGCAAACTTGGAAACTGTATTCCCTACACCGAAGTCCAGATCATTGATGTAGATTACAAAGAGCAATGGTCCCAAAACCGATCCCTGTGGCACACCACTGCTCACTTCCCTCCAATCTGAAAAACAGCCGCTCACTACAACTCTCTGCTTTCCGTCTCGCAGCCACGAACAGAGATCCACCTCTGCCACTGTCCCTTTTACGCCATGGGCCTTCAATTTCCTAACAAGTCTCTCATGTGGCACTTTGTCAAATGCCTTTTGAAAGTCCATGTAAACTACATCAACTGCGCTACCATTATCCACCCATTCCGTCATCTCATCAAAAAATTCTATCAGATTTGCAAGGCAAGATTTGCCTTTAACAAATACATGTTGACTGTCTTTAGTTAGCCTATATCTTTCTAAGTGAAGATCCAGCTTGTCCAGATAGATGGCATAATTCACACTCTAACATCTCGCCCCACTCCCTCCCCAATCATTCTATATGTTTTTGCACACAGTATATACTCAATGTACACTCACAGACAGCATACACATTCTGGGAGACAGGCGGGGAGACTGGGAGGACCACATGGAGGGAGGGAAAGAGACAGGTGGACAGGGAGGCAGGTAGTCTGAATTGGGTCTCTCTCATGTGTCTGTTCATGTGAAGATTTTCTCTGATGAATATTCACATCCACAAAATGAATACTTTGGGCAATGTATTTTTGTATTGACTGTTCCCTGATTCTGACCCAGGCTGTAACAAGTATCAGTCAAATGATCACTGACATTCCCAGACTGACGGGCAGTGTGCAGGGGCAGTGAGAGTGTGAGTTTTCATGAAACTGGATGTTGTGAATATTGACTTATTGACGGGAACTCACTCCCGTGGTGTGTGTGAGAGGAACCTCTCAGATCAGGGGGACATCTCCACACTCCCCGGCCACAGTCAGGGGCTGACTAACCACAATTTGAATTTGCCGCCTTGTGTTTGTCCCAGAATGAGTGTCAGGCCCAGGACGTCCTGTGACTGGTCTGCCAATCACCGCTCGTCACTTCTCCCCTCCCCTGAACCCCACACACTCACTCACCTCAAGTCTTCTTTTCTCCTCCGCTGTTCTACTGGCTCGGTCTTCCAGGTTTCTACGGCTGAAGAAAAATTAATAATAATAATAATAATAATCCTTGCATTTGATATAGGTAGCGCATTTCACATCTTATCATTGCCTCAGAGTGCTTCACAGAATATACTCTCAAGCCAATTGCATACATCAATCCACGACTGTGCGCTGTGCGTGTCCCTCGAACAGTCGTGGATTGAAAATCATCAATTTTTATTGTTGTGGTTTTTTTTGGATGGATTATTATGAGGTTTGTGTGTGTGAGTAAGGACACTTGCCCGAGGTTTGGCTCTCACCTGCTTGGATTCGGACACAAGGTGAGTGTAAGGTGAGTGTTCTAACCGCTGAGCTGCAGTGATAATAATGATAACCTTCCTCCATCCTCTTTCTTCTCTTGTTGTTGTACAGAGTCACTGCTGTTACCTGATGATCCCAGCCTCTCTTCAGCCCCAAAAGACAAACAGACAATCAACCAACCAATCAACCAACCAATCAAAACTTACATTCATACAGCGCCTTTCACGTCGAGAGGTCGCCACAACCCCCTCTCTGTGACAAGCTGTCACTAGGTTAGTCAGACACAATCTCCTCTTCACAAACCACGTGCTGACTCTCTGTGACAAGCTGTCACTAGGTTAGTCAGACACAATCTCCTCTTCACAAACCACGTGCTGACTCTCTGTGACGAGCTGACCCCTCTCCCAGTGACGTCACTGTGTTCCCTGCGCTACCTGATCCCAGTGTGTGTGTAGCCAATGCTATTGAGCTGTGGGGGCTGGGGGTCCTGTCGCTCCCTCTCTCCCGTCTGAACTAATGTTTGTCCACAAACCCATCGCCGGGTCTGACGTCACAATCCCCCCTGTGATGGCCTGGAGCGTCAGCCTGGTGACGTCATGGGGTCACTCTCTCTGTCTCCTGTCAATCACTGGTTACCTGGGAGACGGGCGTGCGTGTGTCTCTCTCTCTCCTGTCAATCACTCGTTACCTGGGAGACGGGGGGGTGCATGGGTTTCTCTCTCTCTCCTGTCAATCACTCGTTACCTAGGAGACGGGGGGGGTGTCTCTCTTTGTGTCTCTCTCCTGTCAATCCCTAGTTACCTGGGAGACAGTGACGCGGAGGCTAATGCGTCATCAAACCGGGTCAAGTCACGTGCTGAATGTCCATAATGGCGGCGGCGGAGACGGAGAAGAAGGTGAGAGTCTGTGTACAGCCTGAGATACAGGGAGAGACGGTCAGGGGGAGAGAGAGAGAGAGTCTGTGTGAGAGAGTCTCTGTGTGTGTGTTTGTGAGAGAGAGAGAACTCTACACTCTGTGATACAATCACACAGATACATACACAGAGGCCTCTGTCTCTGAGACAAACACACAGAGAGACAGTCCTACATTTACAGGTCTCTGTCGCACACAGCCTCCCGCACACACACACACACACACACACAGCCTCCCGCACACACACACACACACACACACACACACACAGCCTCCCACACACACACACAGCCTCCCGCACACACACACACAGCCTCCCGCACACACACACACACACACACACAGCCTCCCGCACACACACACACAGCCTCCCACACACACACACACACACACAGCCTCCCACACACACACACACACACACAGCCTCCCGCACACACACACACAGCCTCCCACACACACACACACACAGCCTCCCACACACACACACACACAGCCTCCCGCACACACACACACACACACACACAGCCTCCCGCACACACACACACAGCCTCCCACACACACACACACACACACAGCCTCCCACACACACACACAGCCTCCCGCACACACACACACACAGCCTCCCGCACACACACACACACAGCCTCCCACACACACACACACACAGCCTCCCGCACACACACACACAGCCTCCCACACACACACACACACACACACACAGCCTCCCGCACACACACACAGCCTCCCGCACACACACAAATACACACAGCCTCCCGCACACTCACACACACAGCCTCCCGCACACACACACACACAGCCTCCCGCACACACACACACACAGCCTCCCGCACACACACACAGCCTCCCACACACACACACAGCCTCCCGCACACACACACACACAGCCTCCCACACACACACACAGCCTCCCGCACACACACACACAGCCTCCCACACACACACACACACACACACAGCCTCCCGCACACACACACAGCCTCCCGCACACACACACACAACCTCCCGCAAACACACACACAGCCTCCCGCACACACACACACAGCCTCCCGCACACACACACACACACAGCCTCCCACACACACACACACACACACACACAGCCTCCCGCACACACACACAGCCTCCCCCCCACACACACACACAGCCTCCCGCACACACACACACAGCCTCCCACACACACACACAGCCTCCCGCACACACACACACAGCCTCCCGCACACACACACACACAGCCTCCCGCACACACACACACAGCCTCCCGCAAACACACACACAGCCTCCCGCACACACACACACACACACAGCCTCCCGCACACACCCACACACACAGCCTCCCGCACACACCCACACACACACAGCCTCCCACACACACACACAGCCTCCCGCACACACACACACACACAACCTCCCGCAAACACACACACAGCCTCCCGCACACACACACACACACACAGCCTCCCGCACACACCCACACACACAGCCTCCCGCACACACCCACACACACAGCCTCCCGCACACACCCACACACACACAGCCTCCCACACACACACACACAGCCTCCCGCACACACACACACACAGCCTCCCGCACACACACACAGCCTCCCGCACACACACACAGCCTCCCCCCCCCCCACACACACACACACACACAGCCTCCCACACACACACACAGCCTCCCACACACACACACAGCTTCCCTCACACACACACAGCCTCCCGCACACACACACACACACACAGCCTCCCGCACACTCACCCACACACACACACACACACACACAGCCTCCCGCACACACACACACACACACACAGCCTCCCGCACACACACACACACACACACACAGCCTCCCGCACACACACACACACACACACACACAGCCTCCCGCACACACACACAAACACACACACAGCCTCCCGCACACTCACACACACACACACAGCCTCCCGCACACTCACACGCACACAGCCTCCCGCACACTCACACACACACACACACAGCCTCCCGCACACACACACACAGCCTCCCGCACACTCACACACACACACAGCCACACAGCCGCCCGCACACTCACACACTCACACACACACACACAGCCTCCCGCACACACACACACACACACAGCCTCCCGCACACTCACACACACACACACACACACAGCCTCCCGCACACACACACACACAGCCTCCCGCACACACACACACACACACACAGCCTCCTGCACACACACACACACACAGCCTCCTGCACACACACACACACACACACACACAGCCTCCCGCACACACACAGCCTCCCGATCACACACACACACACACACAGCCTCCCGCACACTCACACACACACAGCCTCCCGCACACACACACACACAGCCTCCCGCACACACACACACAGCCTCCCGCACACACACACACACACAGCCTCCCCCACACACACACACACACAGCCTCCCGCACACACACACACACAGCCTCCCACATACACACACACTCCCACACACACACACACACACTCAGCCTCCTGCACACACACACACACAGCCTCCTGCACACTCACACACACACACACACACACAGCCTCCCACACACACACACACACACAGCCTCCCGCACACACACACAGCCTCCCGCACACACACAGCCTCCCACACACACACACTCACACAGCCTCACACACACACACACACACACACAGCCTCCCGCGCACACACACAGCCTCCCACACACACACACAGCCTCCCGCACACACACACACACAGCCTCCCGCACACACACACACACACAGCCTCCCACACACACACACAGCCTCCCGCACACACACACAGCCTCCCACACACACACACTCATACAGCCTCCCACACACACACACACACAGCCTCCCGCACACACACACAGCCTCCCGCATACACACACACACAGCCTCCCGCACACACACACACACACAGCCTCCTGCACACACACACACACAGCCTCCTGCACACACACACACACAGCCTCCCGCACACACACACACACAGCCTCCCACACACACACAGCCTCCCACACACACACACACACAGCCTCCTGCACACACACACACATTGTAGTTTCAGCGCAATCCAGGACAAACACCCAGCACCCTCACAGCCCCCCCTCACACACAGCCCCCCCACACACTCAGCCCACTCACAAATACAGCCTCCCCGCACACCCACAGCCCCTCTCCCATACACACATCCTCCTCTTACACAAAGACTCCACCTCACGCACACAGCCGACACCCCACACCCAGCCCCCCCTCACACACAGCCTCTCATCACATATAGCCCCCCCACACAGCCCCCCAACACACACATAGCCCCAGCCTCACACACAGCCTCTTCCTAGATACACAGCCTTCTTCCCACACAGACAGACCCTCCCTTATACATAGACACCCACATGCCCCATAAACACAGCTCCCGCACACACCCAACACCTCCCCACACACAACCATCCCCTCCCCACACACAGCCCCTCCACACCACACACAGCCCAAAACACACAGCACCCTCCAGACACACAGCCCCTACCTCACACACACACAAGCCCTCCCCACACACAGCCGCCCCCCCCCCCAACCCATACACAGCCCCAAAAACCAGCACCTGCATCCCACACACACAGCACCCCCCAGACACACAGAACCCACCTCAGACACACACACCCATCCCTTACCCCCACATTTACAGCACCCCTCACCCCACACACAGCCTCAAACACACAGCACACCCACCCCACACACAACCCCCACACACAGCCCCGCTCACACACGGCTCCACCATCGGTGGTCGTGCCTTCAGCCACTACCCCCCGAAGCTCTGGAACTCCCTTCCTCACTCCCTTCGCCTCGTTCCATCTCTTCCTAGTTTCAGGTCTCGGCTAAAGACCTTTCTGTTCAACCGAGCCTTCGGTCAACTTTCTCCCCCTCCCCCTGGCTCAGGCCCAGGATCTGTTGTTCTGAAGCATCTGAGACGCTGTCTGGCATGAAAGGCGCTGTATAAATCAAAGTTTTTATTGTTTCTACAGCCTGTGATACACACACAGAGTGAGAGAATGTGTACGAGAGAGACCTACAATCTGAGATATACACTCACAGAGAGAGAGACCTCTGCAGCCTGAGATATGCACAGAGAGAGAAGGTAAGAGAGAGAGAGAGAGAGAGACATGTCTACAGCCCGTGATAAACTCGCAAAGAGAGAGACACCAACAGACACTCATAAGCCTCACACACAGACAGAGAGGGGGAGTGGGGAGACACATACATACAGATGGAAAAGTAAGGAGGCACACATATCCACTCACAGGCCTCTGTCTTTCACACACACAGGCCTCAGTCTCTGTTTATCAGAAATCACAGACACTTAGTCTGTGTCTCTCACACACTCACTGAGAGAAAGAGAGACAGAGAAAAACAAACAGGCACACTGAGACAGAGTGAGAGATACACATATAGAGATACTGAGATACATACTCTCTAGAGATACTGAGATACATACTCTCTCTCTCTCTGAACACACACTCTCTGTGTCTCTAGTCATCTGAAATGACACACACATCCAGACATACACACACACATAATTGACACGCACACATAAATACTGGCCTCTCTGTGTCTCTGAGACATACATGCGCAACTTACACTGAGAGAGAGACACACACTGAGAGACATACAGAGAAACACATTGCAACCCTTCTCTCTGTCTCAGTGTGTCTGACATACTCACA
Organism: Hydrolagus colliei; assembly: GCA_035084275.1. Taxonomy (NCBI): domain Eukaryota; kingdom Metazoa; phylum Chordata; class Chondrichthyes; order Chimaeriformes; family Chimaeridae; genus Hydrolagus; species Hydrolagus colliei. Next base: position 63,952 of record JAYJKW010000194.1, read on the forward strand.
GAGAAACACTGACATACTCTCTTTAGACTGAGAGACACTCACACAGAGACACTCACACAGGCCTCTGTGTCTGACTCTGTGTCTCTGGGACACACAAACACACTGAGAGAGACATACACAGAGGCCTGTGAGTGTATATGTCTGTGGGTGTATCTCACACTGTGTCTGTGAGTGTGTCTCAAGCTGTGAAGGCTGTATGTTTGTGAGTGTGTCTGCCGCTGTAAAGGCTCTCTGTTTGTGCCCCTCAGGAATAAAAAGAGACACAAAGAGACGGAGAAAGAGAGAGAATTGTAAGAGATGGAGACACAGAGAGAGAGAGAGGTGGGATAGTGAACTCTCCACAGCCTGTGATGCACTCACACAGAGATACATACACACGGGCCTCTGTGTCTCTCAGACAAACATATATAGAGAGAGAGAGACTCATAGACTCACAGGCCTCTGTAACACACACCGTGCCACACACACACACACAGCACCCCTCACACGCAGTCCCCTCCACACACACGCACACACACAGCCCCCCTTACATGTAGTCCCCCCCCCCCCACACGCACACGCACACACACAGCCCCCCTCACACGCAGTCCCCCGCACACACACACACACACACAGCCCCCCTCACACGCAGTCCCCCCCACACACACGCATACACACAGCCCCCCTCACACGCAGTCCCCCCCACACACACACACACACATACAGCCCACCCTCACACGCAGTCCCCCACCCACACACACACATACAGCCCACCCTCACACGCAGTCTCCCCCCACACACACACACAGCCCCCCTCACACGCAGTCCCCCCCACACACATACACACATTCTCACATGCGCACACCCACATAGCCTCCCTACCCACAAATGCACACCACACACAACCCACACACAACCTCCCACCCACACACAAACAGCCCCCACAACACTCACAGCCACATAGCCCCACCACACACAGCCCCCTACACATACAGTCCCCCACACACACACATCTTCCCTCACACACACACAGCCCCCCCATCACAACGAGCCCCCGCCTTACACAAACAGCACCCACTCCACACACAGCACTGTTACCCACATATAAGCACACAACCGCCCCACACACAAACCCCACCCCACACACAGCCAACCCCCCCACACACACAGCCCCCACCTTACACACAACCCCCGTCACACACAGCCGCACTCACACACAAACACCCAACTCACACACACAGCCCCCCACACACACACAACCTCCCCCACACTCACAGACCCTCTCCCCCACACACACATCCTCCTGCTACACACAGGCCCTGCCTCGTGCACACACAGCCATCCACCCTCAAACTCACACAGCCCACCTCCTACGCACACACAGCCCCTCCTCACACACACACAGCTCCCGCCTCACACACAGCCTCCCATCACATATAGCTCCCCCCACACAGCCCCCCGACACACACACAGTCCGCCTCACGCATAGCCCGAGCCTCACACACAGCCCCCTCTCACATACACATCCTTCCTCCCACACAGACACAGCCCCTCCCTCATACATACACACCCACACGTCCCACATACACAGCTCCCGCACACACCCACCGCCTCCCCACGCACAGCCCCTCCACCCCACACGCAGCCCCGAACACACAGCACCCTTCAGACACACAGACCCCACCTCAGGCACACACACACCCATCCCCTCCCCCCACACAGCCCCCACCACCTGACACACAGCCCCAAACACACAGCACCCTCCAAACGTATAGTCCCCACCTCACACACATCCATCCCCTACCTGTACACACACGCAGCCCTTATTTCAAACACACACACCCATCCCCTCCCCACACACAGTCCCCCCATCCCACACAGCCCCAAACTCACAGTACCCGCATTCCACATACACTGCACCCCCCAGATACACAGAACCCATGTCAGACACACACCCACCCATCCCTTACCCATACACATGCAGCACCCCTCACCCCACACACAACCCCCACACACAGCCCCTCTCACACACAATCCTCCCCCAACCCCAGTCACACACACAAACCTCCCACACACAGCTCCACCTTTGGCGGCCGTGCCTTCGACCACTATGCCCCGAAGCTCTGGAACTCCGTTCCTCACTCCCTTCACCTCGTTCCCTCTCTTCCTAGTTTCAGGTCTCGGCTAAAGACCTCTCTGTTCAACCGAGCCTTCGGTCACCTTTCTCCCCATCCCCCTGGCTCAGGACCAGGATCTGCTGTTGTGAAGCATCTGAGACGCTGTCTGGCTTGGAGGGCGCTATATAAATTAAAGTTTTTGTTGTTTCTACAGCCTGTGATACACACACAAACAGAGTGAGAGAATGTGTACGAGATAGACCTACAATCTGAGATACCTCTGCAGCCTGAGACAAGCACAGAGAGAGAAGGTAAGAGAGAGAGTGAGAGACATGTCCACAGCCTGTGATCAACTCTCAAAGAGAGAGACACTGACAGACACTCACAGGCCTCACACAGAGAGGGGGGTGGGTGGGGGGGACACATATATATACAGATGGAGAAGTGAGGAGGCATACTCACAGGCCTCAGTCTCTGTTGATCAGAAATCACAGACACACACATAGTCTATCTGTGTGTCTCACACACTCACTGAGAAAAAGAGATACAGAGAAAAACAAACACATGCACACTGAGACAGAGTGAGAGAAACACATATAGAGATACTGAGATACACCCACAGTCTCTCTCTCTGGCCACACACTATCTGTATCTTTGGTCATCTGAAATGACACACACATCCAGATATACATACACACATAATTGACACTTACACATATACACTGGCCTCTCTGTGTCTCTGAGACATACAACAACAACAACAAAATTACAACTATATAGCGCCTTTCATGTCGGGAGGACGTCCCAATTCTCTGAACAGTCAGGTCGGGACCTGAGCAGTGGTAGGGAAGACGGTCAGTGTAGGGGGAAGGGTGGGAGAGGGGCAATAGTTAGTGGGGCAGCCGAAGGTGCGGTCGAAGAGGAAAGTCTTGAGACCGGCCTTGAAGGAGGAAAGAGAGAAAGCGAGGGGGAGGGGCTGCAGGATGGAGTTCCACAGTGTGGGAGCAGAGAGGCTGAAAGCCCGGCCACCGATGGTTGGGGGGTTAGGGCGGTGGACGCGGAGCAGGCCTGAGTCTGTTGAGCTGAGTGTGTGGACAGGCTGACAGGGATGACAGTAGGTCAGAGAGATAGGTGGGGTAAGGCCATTTCTGGTGACCAACACAGAGGCCTGTGAGTGTATATGTGTGTGTATGTCTCACACTGTGTCTGTGAGTGCGTCTCATGCTGCAAAGTCTCTCTGTATGTTTGTGACCCTCAGGAATAAAAAGAGACACAAAGAGACGGAGAACGAGAGAGAATTATACAAGATGGAGACACAGAGAGAGAGAGAGAGAGGTGAGAGAGAGAAATCTCTAAAGCCTGTGATACACTCACACAGAGATACATACACACAGGCCTCTGTGTCTCTGAGACAAACACACAGAGAGAGACACTCATACACTCACAGGCCTCTATCACACACACTGTCCCAATCGCACACATTCAGAGGGGGAGACACGCACACACACTGACTGTGCTCTATACCTCTCTCTGTCTCACACACACAGGCCTCGGTCACGCACACCCTCGCGCTCACACACAAAAACACAAAAAAACACCAACCAAAAAACACCCACATACAGCCCATCCTCACACAATCGTCCCCACACTCATACCCTTGCACGTACACAAGCAGTCCTTCTACGCACAAACACACACAGCCGCCCAACCCACACATAATCTACCCACCCACACACAAACAGCACCCCAGCCACACACACAAAAAGCACAAACATGCAGCCACACAGCCACCACACGCAGCCCCCCCCCTAACCTACGTACACAGCCCCCCCACACACACATAAGGACACAGCTCCCCCACGCACACATAAGCACACAGCACCCCCTCCACACACAAAGCCCCCCCACACACAGCGCTCACACGCAAATGTAGTCCCCTGCACACTCAAAAAACCCACACCCACACAGCCCCTCAAACACACACCCAGCCCCCACCCACACACACCCAGCCGCCACATGCACCCAGACCCCACATACACCCAGTACCCAGCACACCCAGCCTCCCCCCCCATACACACCCAGCCCCCACCTATAACCAGCAGCCCCGCTCATCCAGCACCCCACACACCCAGCCCCCAGCCACACACACCCAGCCTCCCCCACACACACCCAACCCCCCCCACACACACACCCAACCCCCCCCACACACACCCAGCCCCCACATGCACCCAGCCCCCACATAATCCATCCCCCCCACACACACCCAGCACTCACATACACCCAGCCCTCCACACACCCAGCCCCCCACACACAGCACCACACACACACCCATCCCCCCCACATACACACAGCCCCCCCCCAAGCGCACACCCATCCCCCCACACACCCAGCCCACCACACACACCAAGCCCCCCCACACACACACCCAGTGTCCCTCACACACACACCCAGCCCCCACATACACCCAGCACCACACACATCCAGCCCCCACATACACACCCAACCCCCCCAAAACACAAACCCAGAACTCTGCACACACACAACGAGCTGCCACACACAAACATCCAGCCCCCACACACCCAGCACCAAACACACCCAGTGCCCCACACACACACACCCAGCACCATACACACCCAGACCCCCACACACCCAGCACCATACACACCCAGCCCCCCACACACCCAGCCCCCCACACACCCAGCCCCCCACACACCCAGCCCCTCACACACCCAGCACCCCACACACCCAGCACCCCACACACCCAGCACCCCACACACCCAGCACCCCACACACCCAGCACCCCACACACCCAGCACCCCACACACCCAGCCACCCCCACACATCCAGCCCCCCCCACACACCCAGTACCACAAACACACCCAGTACCACAGACACACCCAGCCCACCATACACACAGCGCCCTCCCACACACACAGCCCCGCCCACTCACACCCAGCCCCCACACACAACCAGCCCCCCCCACACACCGAGCCCCCCACACACCCAGCCCCCCCCCACACACCCAGCCCCCCCACACACACCCAGCCCCCACACACCCAGCCCCCATAGACCCAGCCCCCATAGACCCAGCCCCCCCCACACCCAGCCCCTCACCACACACACCCAGCCCCTCCCCACACACACCCAGCCCCCCGCCACACACACCCAGCCCACACACACCCAGCCCACACACACCCAGCACCACACACACCCAGCCCCCACACACCAAGCACCACACACACACTCAGCCCCCCACACACACCCAGCCCCCCACAGACACCCAGCCCCCCACACACACCCATCCCCCCCACACACACCCAGCCCCCGCCACACACACCCAGCCCCCGCCACACACACCCAGTCCCCGCCACACGCACCCAGCCCCATCACACATACCCAGCCCCCCACACACACCCAGCCCCCACATACACACCCAACTCCCCCCAAACACAAACCCAGAACTCCCCACACGCACAACGAGCCCCCACACACGCCCACCCCACACACACCCAGCCCCCAACCCCACACACACCCAGGCCCCCCAACACACACACATCCAGCCCCCACACACCCAGCACCACACACACCAAGCCCCACCACGCACACACCCAGCGACTCCCACACACACACCCAGCACTCCTCACACACACACCCAGTCCCCACCCACACCCAGCCCCCCACATACCCAGGACCAAACACACCAACCCCCCCCACGCACACACCCAGCGACTCCCACACACACCCAGTGCCCCCCACACACACACCCAGCCCCCACCCAGATCTCCACACACCCAGCCCCCCCACACACACCCAGCCCCCACACACACCCAGCCCCCACACACACCCAGCCCCCACACACACCCAGTCCCCACACACACCCAGTCCCCACACACACCAAGCCCCCCCCACACACACACAGCAACTCCCACACACACACCCAGCCCCCCACACTCCCAGCAACATACACACCCAGCCCGCACATACACACCCAACCCGCCCCACAGACACCCAGCCCCCCCCACCCCCACACACCCAGCCCCCACACACACCCAGCGCCCCTCCCACACACGCACATACACACAGCCCCTCTCTCTATAGAGACTCAGTCTCTCACTCTCTGTCGTCGTTGTTGTTGTTGTCCCTCAAGCCACCGCCACCAAAGGTCAACAAGCACGTGATGTCATGATGCTGTGTGAGTGGGACCCGCCCACTATCTCCATGGTAACCGGTGATTGACGTGAGACAGAAAGTTACCCGCCCACTATCTCCCTGGTAACCAGAGATTGACATGAGATGGAAAGTGACCCACCACTGTCTCCTTGGTAACCAGTGATTGACAGGAGAATGGGACAGGCCCATTGTCTCCCTGGTACCCAGTGATTGACAGGAGAGCGGAACCCGCCCACACTGATTGTGATGTTAATCTCTGGCCCGTCACTGTGTGGACCGTGTCAGTCGATGTGTTATTGATGTTGTTATTATTGTGTTTATATTATTGTTCTGTGAGGCAGTGACTGTCCAGCGCCTTGGGACGTCCTCCTGACGTGAAAGTCTCTACAACAATGTCATTTTGTTGTCGTTTTTACAATAATAAATTGGCCGTTTTAATCCATCAATTGTTGTGTCATTGCTGTGCGCAACTGGCTGCCGTGTTTCGCCCACAAATACAGTCACTACACTTTGCAGTATATTCTCGAAGCGCCTTGAGACTCTGGAAGATGTGAAAAACGCTATATCAAATGCAAGATAATTATATCACACTATCATCATATACGTTATTATATCAGTAGGAATATTAATTTATTATTGTTGTTGTTAGTATTGGTTTTATTCCAGTTGTTCAATTGTTACTATTATTATATTATTATGTTATTGCGATACAGTGCCTCAAACTGTCCCACAGATTGCTGACAGAACTGAAGCCAGTCCACTCCTTCCTGATCAGTGAGATTTCCAAGTGGTTCAGCATCTCACGTGTGGAGAGACACCACAATTGCTCTCTGGGCATTAATAGAGTGGAGAACATGTCTGAGACAAGGTCCTTATGAAGTTTAGCATCTCATTTCTCCTGGATGTAACAAGAATTATTTTCCGAGTATATTTCACGTCCGCCACATCAAGCAGAATCTGGTGGTTAACAAAACACACACTACTAGTGCAATTGTGTTGTTATTGTTCTTGTTGATGTAATTCTTATTACACATTACAAACTATTCTAAATTTACCATAAAAATGTAGTTCATGTTACATTGTATTAAACTTGCAGCTTAATTTGCAGAAATATTTGCTTCCCCTGTGGCCAACCGGGGTATTGCTGACTGCAAACAACACAGATGTTGCTGGGAAAACTCGGGTCAGGCAGCATCTATGGAGAAAGGAAAGTGAGTCAACGTTTCAGGTCAACAACACTTTGTCAGAACTGGGGTATGTTGGGAGCGAGAGGCAGGGCAAGGAACACAAAGGGGAAAGGGGGGTAGAGGGCAGGAGATGATGGGGTAAAGAGATGTTAATGTTGCGAAACAAAACCGGGGGGTTGCAAGAAAACTGCAGAGATGAGGCGTTAATAGCGTTAAAGCAAACAAACAGGAGCTGAAATTGCAAAAAAAAAAAAACAGGCAGATCAGATTATCACAGACGAGGGGGGAGGTGAGCTGTTATGGCGTGAAATTGTTGAAATCGATATTAAGGCCAGAGGCTGTAAGACCCCCAGCCAATGGATAAGGTGCTGTGCCTCGAGCTTCGACTGTGATTCATTGGAACATTGTAGGAGACTGTGGCTGGAGAGGTCGGAGTGCGATTGGGAAGGAGAGTTAATGTGGCACTAAACCGGTAAGTCAGGAGTATATTTCCTGCCAGGATTGATGTGTTTGGCAAATTGTTCACCCAATGTGCTTTTTGTTTCCCAATGTAGAGGATACTGCATTGTCTTATCAGGCCATCACTGCTCACCTCCCCCGTCTTCTGACGAAGGGTCTGTTGAATCCGATATTTGTGTAGTATTATTTCTCTATCTATTAGAAAACAATGCTTCAAACAGATAATTAGAATGCGCTTTATTCATACGATACTCGTAAAGGAGATGAGAATATGCGTCTCTCAATGGGAGTTGCTCTTGTCCTCTGAGTTTGGAACAGTCCACCTCCTCCTTTTATACACTTAAAACAATACATCATGTATTAGTTGCATTACAGAGGGAATGGACAAATGCTATCTTGACACGTAATTACTTATCAAAGTCACGGACATCTGGCGTCAATGGTACCAACCGGCTCAAGGCCTGTCTGTTCCCGTGAGAAATGAGTGTTGACTAGACCTTTGAATACCAAGATACTGAGAGTTATTTTAGTTCAATTATCACAACATTAGTTCCAGTTATCATATAGTTTGATCACACGGCTATATATTTAATTATACTTCCACAGGTCATTCACCAGAAACGTGTCCACTTCTGGCCAACACGTTTTAGGAAGGACGCTCAGGCATTGGAAAGGATGCAGGGGAGATTCACCAGGATGGTATCGGGAATGAGGGACTTCAGCCATGAGGAAAGGCTAGAGATGCTTGGTTTATTCTCATTGGAACAGAGAAGGTTGCGACGAGACCTGATAGGGGTTTTTATGATCATGAGGGAATCTGACAGCGTTAACAATGAAAAACTGTTTCCACTGGTGGGTGTGTCAGTGACTCGTGCTCACAGATTTAAAATAGTTTCAAAAAGAAGCAGGGAGGAGGTGAGGAGACATATTGTCACTCAGTGATTTGTTTGAATCTGGAATGCATTGGCTGAAAAGATGATGGAGGCCGATTCGATAATAACTTTTAAAAGAGAGGTAGATATTTATTTGGGCAGGATGGGTCTGTGAGGTTATGGGGAGAGAGAGAGCTGGGAGTGGGATTATATTGCTCTATTTAAAGAGCCGGCACAGACTCGATGGGCCGAATGGCCTCCTTTTGTGCCATAAGATTCTAACATTCTATGAAAACATAGAGCTGTTTGTGGGATACACACTCACAGAGACAGACACACTCACACACAGATTCACACACACACTCACTCACACAGACACACACACACACACAGATTCACACGCACACTCAGTCACACAGACTACACTGTGTGTAATCGGATGACACGTTTCACTCTCCCACAAACATACAGTCAATAATTCGTTTTATAGTATATTCTGTGAAGCGCTTTGAGGCACATTTGCTAAGATGTGAAAGCCGCTATATCAAATATAAAGATTATTTTATTATATTAATGTAAGCTGAGCTGATGTGAGCTTTAACAGCAACAACGTGGATTTATATAGCACTCTCGCTCCACGCTGGACGACGTCTCAGAGCGCTACGCAGTAATGGATCCCGGGACTGAACCACGGGCAGGGGGAGAAAGGTGACTAAATGTGCGGTCGAAGAGAAAGGTCTTCAGCTGTGACCTGAACCTGGGAAGAGAGAGGGGGGTGAGGCGATGGGAGTGAGAAATGGAGAGAGAGAGAGGGAGGGAAGGGCACAGAGGGAGGGAGAGTGGGTGGGTGGGTCGGGTTGAAGCGATGGGAGGGAGGTAAGGGGACAGAGGAAGGGAGTGAGTGGGAGGGAGAGAGGGGGCGAGACGAAGGGAGTAAGGGAGGGGGGACAGAGGGAGGGTGGCGAAGGAAGTGAAGGAGAGAGGGAGAGAGGAAGGGGGATGCAGAGGGAACGAGGCAAAGCGAGTGAGGGCGAGAGAGAGCGAGTGGACTGAGGAAGGGAGGGAGGGCGAGGGAGAGAGGGTGCGAGGCGAAGGGATTGAGCAAGGGAGTTCCAGAGATTTGGGGCATAGTGGCTAAAGGCAGGGCCGCCAAGGGTGGAGCGGAGGATTCGGGGCGTCGAGGAGACCAGATCAGATGGAGCGAAAGCAACGGGTGCTGGTTTGAGGAGATAGGAGAAGTAGGGAGGTGCAGCAAAGTCGATGGATTTGAAAACAAGGGTGAGGATCGCGAAATTGAACTCATTCTCTTGAAAAGAGGAGGAGAATGGGTGAGTGAGAGAGGGGGTTGGGGGCGGGGTTCGAGGAGGGAGCGAGGGAGTGATGCAGGGAAAAGGGGAAAGAGAGAGAGAGAGAGATAGAGTGGTCTTTACAATTAGAGTTAGAGAAGAAATGTGGAGAGTTATGCGTGGCACAATGAGTGAATATGATTGGGTGTGTGTTTGACTGTCTATGTGGGAGTGTGTGTGACTGTGTGTGTTTACAATTTAACACAGAGACATCAGTCATGCTAAAGCAAGCTTTATTACTAGATAATTATTAAACGAACTGCAGCGTTAGCTCCCAGCACCCGTCCCCTATCCCGCCAGCCCCCAACCCCGAGCCCCCAGCCCAAGCCACATTCTTACATTTCATTGAAGTGTTCTCCGCTTATATTCTAGCTGCTCTTACTAACCCTGCATCCCACAGCGACACTGCTCAGACTGTGGCATGTCTGAGCAGCCGAACACTTGGTGTGATGTGCGGCCTACGAGCCTCTAACCACTCCCGCGCCTCCCACGATGTCCATGCCCCCATGCCACACGCTAGCCCCCACACCACCTCCACGCACCACGCCATCCTTTCGCCCCCCATGACTCTCTGGCACACCGCCAACCCCTCGTCCCCCACCACGCACTGGCCTACTATCTCTCCTTGACCCCCCATTCCACCTTACCCCCCCACCAAACCCTCCCCCCACCTTAAGTCCTCGCCCCCCACGATCAACTGCCACCGCAGAGTCACTCTCCTCCAAACAGAAGTCTGGTTCTGTGCAGGGCTCGCACTGGCCGAGTCGATTCCTATTATTCTCCTCAATCTTGCAGCGGTAAATCAAGTAGCAGGCGGTGAGATATTCATTGATCAGGCGAGTGAAACCTGGCTTTGTCCACCCGACGTCGCACAATTTATCTTTCGGACAATACAACTCGCTGTACACAAAATACTTGTGAACTTCTGGCAAACTGCTGAACCTTGAAATTATGTCTTTGCATCCACCACTGAAACACTGCTCCAGACACGGTGTGTTGGTGGTATAGAACACAAGACAACCTCCGTGTGTCAGTGAAGGTCTCATCACCTTCTCCAGTTTCTCAGCCCACGAGTCATGTCTGTTGTTTTCGCTGAACAGGATCTCATGTTCGATGCATTTCCCGGACGAGGGGTAGACGGCGATGTAGTTGACAATGGAGTTCTGATCAGCCGTCTGTAAATCGGCCTGGCTGAGGATCTGGGCTCTGTCTTGGTTGTTCCACTTGTATTCCACCGCCGTGTTACCCTGGCACTGGTCAGCAGTCAGCATGATGAGAAAACACATCTGTACATCTACAGGTTTCTCTCCAGAGATACTTCGGTGGAACCTGGGAGACAACAAAACATTACCATCTATAGAGCAGCCTCTCACATTGGGAGGACATCCCAAGGTACTGAATAATTAGGTCAGAAACCGAGCAGTGGAGGTGCCGGTGGGGGTGGGGGGGTGTATGGGTAGGCAGAAGGGCAGGTAGAGTAGGAGAGGTGTAAGACGTAAGAGGGGAGTAGAAGGCAAGTTGAAAAAGGAGGGTTTTTAGACTGGACCTGAAGGAGGAAAGGGAGGAAGTGAGGTGAAGGGATTGTGGGGTGGATTTCCAGAGTGTGGGGCAGAAAGGCTGAAAGCTCGGCCACTGATGGCGGGGCGGTGAGGGCGGGAGACATGGAGCACGCCAGAGCCTGCTGAATGGAGCGAATGGGTAGGAAGATAGCGAGACAGCAGGTCGGACAGATAGGTGAGGGCGAGGCCTTGAATGGCTTTGAAACTGAGGACGAGGATCTTGAATTCGAGCAAGGGCGAGGGGCATGTTAGGGAGGCGGCGGGGAGACGTGGGAGGGGATGGTGAGAGATTGGAGGGGTGGGAGACAGTTGGGAGTGGAGGGAGGAACAGAGTTGCGTGGGGAGGGAGAAAGTTAGGAGGAGGAGGGAGAGAGTTGGAAGTGGAGTGATAGATTTGGGAGTGGGGAAGGGAGAGAGTAGTAAGGGGAGGGAGAGAGTTGGGAGTGGAGGGATATATTTGGGAGTGGGGGAGGGAGAGAGTTGGGAGGGGAGGGAGGGATATAGTTATGAGTGGAGCGAAGAAGAGTGTTGAGAGGGAATGGAGGGAGAGAGTTGGGAGTTGGGGGTGGAGGCAGTGAGCTTGGAAGCGGAAGGAGATATTTGAGAGGGGTTGCAGGGAGAGGTTTGGAGTGGGGTGTTGGAGGCAGTGAGCTGGGAGGAAGAAGGAGAGGGTTAGGAGGGGAGGGATAAAATTGGGACTGGAGGGAGGGAGAGATTTGGGAGGGGAGGGAGAGAGATAGTTGTGAGTGGAGCGAGGGAGAGTGTTGAGAGGGGATGGAGGAAGTGAGTTGGGGGGGTGCGAGGATGAAGGCAGTGAGCTGGGAGGCAGAGGGAGAGATTTGGGAGGGAGTGAGAGAGTTGGGGGGATGGAGGCAGTGAGCTGGCAGGCAGAGGGAGAGAGTTGGGAGGGGAGGGATATAATTGGTAGTGGAGGGAGGGAGAGAGTTGAGAGGGGAGGCAGAGAGTTGGGTGGGGAGGAAGAGAATTGGGAGGGAGGCAGAGAGTTTAGAGCGGAGGGAGAGTGTTGGGTGGGGAAGGAGAGAACCGCTAGCGGAAGGAAGGAGAGAGCTGGGGGGGGGGGGGGGGGGGGGTGAGATGGGGACAGAAAGAGAGAAAGGATGGGATGGAGTGATGAAGGAGAGCGTTGGGAGGGAAGGAAAAGAGTTGGGATGGAAATAAGGCAGAGAGTCGGGTGTGGAGGGAGGCAGAGAGTTGGAGGTGAGGTAGGGAGAGCGTTGTGAGGAGGGGAGGAGGAGAGTTGGGAAGGGACGGAGAGACTTGGAAGCGGAGGGAGAAAGGTGGGAGAGGAGGGAGGGAGAGAGTTAGAACGGGAGGGAGAGAGGGAGGGAGGTAGAGAGTTGGGAGGTCAGGGAGCGAGAGCATTGTGAGGGGAGGCAGGGAGAGTTGTGAAGAGAGAGAGAGCTTTGGAAGGGGAAGGAGAGAGATGGGAGGATAGCGAGGGGGACAGTTGGGAGGGGACGGGAGGTGAGGCAGAGAGTTGGGAGTTGGAGAGAGGGACGGAGGGCGTTGGGAGATAAAGAGAGAGTGTCAATCCTCAACGTCACTCACGTGTCCACAACTCCTTGAAGGACAGTGTTGGTGATTTCTGTGGCGTCTGAAATGATTGCGAACATCAGTGCGATCAGGAGGCACGGGACAACCTTCATCATGTCTCCCCTCTCTCTGTGAGAAACACCGAGGGAGTGTGAGAGAGTGTGAGAGAGAGTGTGTGCGAGGGAGCAAGTTAGAGGGAGTGTGCGACTGAGAGCGTGTGAGAGAGTGTGTGCGACAGAGAGATTTTAGGAGATACAGTGGGAGAGTGTGTGAGAGAGAGTGAGACTGCGTGTGAAAAAGAGTAGGTGAGAGACAGGGAGTGTATGCGTCAGACAGAGTGTATGGGAGACAGTGAAAGACTGTGTGGGAGATTATGTAAGATACAATGAGAGGGTGTGAGAGAGAACGTGAAGGAGACTAAGAGAGAGTGTGTGAGAGACAGTGAGAGACAGTGTGTGAGAGAGTATGTGAGATACAGTGAGAGAGTGTGCGAATGAATGAGTGTGTCAGAGAGTCTGTGAAGGAGACAGAGAGTGTGATTGATAGTGAGAGAGAGTATGCGTGAGAACCGGTGAGAGAGACAGTGAGAGAGTATGTGACAGACAGAGAACGTGAGAGAGACAGTGTGCGTGAATGAGACTGAGAGAGAATGAGAGAGAGTATGTGTGGGGGAGAGAGTGTTAGAGAGAGACAGTGTTTGTGGGAGAATGGGAGAAAGTTTGAAAGAGAGAATGTGAGGGTAAGTGTGTGAGAGTAAATATGTGTGAGTGTGCAGGAGAGTTAGTGAATGTAATCCTCTCTCTCCCGCTGTGAGGAGTTTAGGAGTTTAATTCCTAGTCGAGACAGGACAGGGGGAAACCTTAGGCGAGTTTCCCCACTACACATACACACAGACACACACACACACACACCTCTGATACCAGCAGTCAGGAGGAAACCGCTTGTTAGTCGATTGGCGGATTACTACCCCCACCCCACCATCACCTCCGCTCCTGCCGGTTAATAATAACTTAAAAATAATAATATTCCTGTTCACTCAATCCATGACTGTGCAATTAATTGGCTGCCGCTTTTCACCCACAAAACACAGTCACTACACTTTACAGTGTGTCCTGTGAAGCGCTTTGAGACGTCTTTCAAAAGTGTAAAATGGCAGGATGATGAAAAGTCTAAAGTATTATTTATTGTTAATAATTAATACTACTATTCATGAGTAAAAGAGTTTATAGTTAAGAATTATTCATAAAAATGACTATTAGTGTTATGTATTAATTTACGAATTATTAATTATTGCTAAGAAGTAATGTTACTCACCAATCACCGACTTAATGAGCAGAATGATGTGAAGTCTTGTCTCTGGAACCTTTGTCTAGGTGTCTGTCTCTTACTGTATCTGTGTCTGTCTCATACAGTATTTATACTCTCTCTGTCTGTCCCTCTCTCTCTCTCTCTCTGTCTCCAATGAAATTCTCTCTCTGCTGATGTGTCCTGCTTCCCATTTGTCACATTCAGAATATCTTGGGTTACGTCACAACTCTGGCCCTCCCCTCCCTCCCTCACTGCACCGCAGCTACACTGTGTAAAGAGACACAGTAAAGCTCCCTCTACACTGTGTGTCCATCCACACTCCCAGGTCAGTGTTAGACACAGTAAAGCTCCCTCTACACTGTGCCTCCGTCTACACTACTAGTTCAGAGTTAGAGCCGCAGTAAAGCTCTATCTATACTGCGCGTGCATATTCCCAGGTCAGGGTTAGAGACACGGCAAGGCTACCCCTACACTTTGCTTCCGTCTGCACTCCCAGTTAGTATTAGAGACACAGTAAAGCTGCCTCTACGGCGTGCCTCCGTTTACACTCCCAAGTCAGGGTTAGAGACACAGTAAAGCTCCCCCTACACAGTGAATATGTCCAACTCGCACAGCTAACAGGAGTTGAGAGGGTCTTTTTCCAATTTTAATTTGGTATTCCATGGGGATAAACAGTTAAACGTTTGAAGCAATGGGAATTTGGGGAGCAGAGAGGCTGAAAGCCCTGCCACCGATGCTTAGGATGCGGAGCAGGCCTGAGTCTGCTGTCAAATGTCCGAGTTTATTGTAGCTAACTCCACTGTCATATCACCAACTTTGTCCCTACTTCAGAATTAAGTACATCCCTCTCTATCGTAATGCTAATTTCCATCATATTATGATCATTTTGGCCTAGAGAAACCTTAACTTCCAGTTTGCTGATCAGCCCTGTTTTATTACACAAAACAAGGTGTATTACAGGGTAATGGCTGATGCATGGCCAACTACAACAACAACAACAACATTGCACTTATATAGCGCCTTTCACGTTGGGAGGATGTCCCAAAGTGCTGAAGTGTCTGGTCGAATCCCGAGCCGAGGGGCGGGGTGGGGGTGGAGGAGAAGATCGAGGTAGGGGTAAGGAGAGTAGAAGAGGGTGAAGTGTTTGTGGAGCAGCTGAAGGCGCGGTCGAAGAGGAAGTTCATGAGATCGGCCTTGAAGGAGGAAAGGGAGGAAGCGAGGCGGAGGGGCTGCAGGATGGAGTTCCATAGTATGGGAACAGAGAGGCTGAAATCCCTGCCACCGATGGTTAGGACGGTGGATGCGGAGCAGGCCTGAGTCTGCTGACCGCAGGGTGCGGGCAGCCTGACAGTGAGACAGCAGATCAGAGAGATAGGTGGTGCGGGTTGGCTGATAGCGATGTACCAACGATGATAGAGGGGATTGTTTTGGGCACAGACATGAAGACCAGATCCAGCCGAGTGTAGACACTATGTAGGCAGCGAAGAGTAAACAGATCAGACAGTTATCGGGCTGAGGGGCATCAAGTGATTGGAACACTTGAAAACATCTCAGAGGAGATGGTTTCTTTGAGTGTATTAGAACAGTTGTCACATTGTGCTGATACAGCTATTGTACACAGCTGTGGATTCTATTACAGACTGTGATAGCTTGATGAACATTACCCCATTCCCCTCGATAATGCGATAATTTGTACATATACCATTCAGCCTTTCGGCCATTCCTTTGGAACTGCAACCCTCATTCCAGACACCGAACCGCCATCCTTGCCTTCTGCAGAGCTCACATCACTGCCCTCCTCATTGGCCATGAAATAGGCCAGGCTGCTGGCACTGCTATTATCTGCACTACCTGAACCCAACACTGCCTCCAACAAACCACCCATTTATGGCCTAATCTTATAGTCTTGACTAAATAACATCTTCGTATAAGCACTTGACAAGAACATCAACACAACAGATTACATTTATAGAACGCCTTTAACGAGGATGTTCAAAGACGCTGAACATTTAGCAATGGAACCGGAGCGGATGGAACTCGGTGTGTGGAAGGAGAATACGAAATGGGGAAGAGTTAGGAAAGCAGCAGAAGGCACTTTTGAAGAGGAAGGCTTTAAGACCGTTTTTGAATGAGCAAAAGGAGGACGTGAGGCTTAGGGACAAGCTTTCTGCTGGTTGTCCACCTTAGACCTCCCAACCCATCACAGCTTTAACTCTCACAGCTAAAAGGAGTTGAGAGGGCCTTTTCGGGTTATAGTTTGGTATTACATGGGGGTAAACAGTTAAACATTTGAAGCGATGGCAAGTTTGTTTTCGAAACTGGTTTATCCGGAGGATTTGGTGGGACTCGCCTGTTGCATGCAAACTGCCTTGAAATTTGCCTGCATATTATACAGCCAATACCAAGTAGATTCAATCCTGTGACATATTCCCCACCGAACTGCTGTTAGCTGTGGGTGTTAATGCTGTAATGTGTTGTGTGGTCCAAGGTGGATCAACAGCAGAAACAGGAGAAATCTTTGCAGCACTTGTTACCAAAATTGTCAATAGCTAACAAAAGAACTTAATGCCTGACGCTTGTTGTGTAAAAGAATTATTGGAGCATGTCTGCCTTATGCAAACTTCCTTGAAATTTGCCTGCAAGATATGCAGCCACTACCTCATAGATTGAATCCTGTGACATGCTGTTGTCTATAATTCCCAATTTTTCGCTCCCACCCTTCTCAAATACTGCTGTTACATTTGCAATCTTCCAATTATTAGGGACCGTTCCAGCATCCAGAGAATTTTGGAAGATCAAAGACAAACCATACACGATCTCAGTAGCTACCTTTTTTGAAACCCAAGGAAGTAGACCATCAGGTCCAGGGAATTTACCAGTTCTTAGTCCCGACAATTTACCGAAAACTAATTATTTACTAATAATAATTTCCCTAAGTTGCTTGCTAACTTTATATTGCTGGTACCCCTCTTGTTTTCTAGTAGGTTTTCGGTGTCTTCTAAGGCGAAAACGATAGCAACGTTCTTGTTTAATGGCACTGCCGCATCTATGTCCCCTTTTATAATGCCCCCTGTCTCTGCCTGTAACGGACCAATATTTGCCTTTGAAAGCCTCTTCCTCTTTATACAGCTCTCAAACAGCTTGCAGTCTGTCTTTAATTTCCTCGCTAGTTTGCCCTCCTATTCCATTTTCTCAATCTTAATCACTTTTGTGGTTCTCCTTTACTGTTCCCTAAAGCTCCCAATTCTCGTGTTCACTGTTCATCTTAGCTAATTTTTAGGTTTCTTCATTTAACTTTAAACTTTCCCTGACTACTCTAGTTAGCCACAGTTGGATCAAATTTACCGGGGCATTCTTATTCATCAAAGGAATACATCCTCGCTGAGAATTGTACATCATCTCCTTAAACATCTGTCATTGCTGTCAAATACTTCAGTCAAATTTCCCAGTTTATTTTAGCTAACTAATCTGTCATATCAGCAACGTTGTCTCTGCTTCAGAATTAACTACTTCCCTCGCTAACGTAATGCTAATTTCCATCCTATTATGATCACTTTGGCCTAGAGGAGCCTTAACTTGTAGTTTGCTGATCAGCACTGTTTCATGACACAACACAAGGTGTATTGCAGGGTAATGGCTGAGGCATGGCCAACGACAACAACAACAATATTGCACTTATTTAGCGCCTTTCACATTGGGAGGATGTCACAAAGCGCTGAACTCTCTGGTCGGGTCCAGAGCTGGGTGGGGCGGGGTGGGGGTGTAGGAAAACACAGAGGTTGGGGGATGGAAAGTAGAAGAGGGTGAAGAGTTAGTGGTGCAGCCAAAGGCGTGGTCTAAGATGAAGTTCTTGATACCGGCCTTGAAGGAGGAAAGGGAGGATGCGAGGCGGAGGGGCTGCAGAATGGAGTTCCACAGTTTGGGATCAGAGAGGTTGAAAGCCCTGCCACCGATGGTTGTGACGGTGGATGCGGAGCAGGCCTGAGTCTGCTGAACGCTGGGTGTTGGCAGCCTGATAGTGAGACAGCAGATCAGAGAGATAAGCGGTGCGGGTTGGCTGATAGGGATGTACCAACGAAGATAGAGGGGATTGTTTTGGGGATAAATATGAAGACCAGATCCAGCCGAGTGTAGACACTATGTAGGCAGTGGGGAGTAAACAGATCAGACAGTTACAGGGCTGAGGGGCATCAAGTGATTGGAAAACTGGAAAACATCTCAGAGGAGATGGTTTCATAGAGTGTATTAGAACAGCTATCACATTGGGCTGACACAGCTATTGTACACATCTGTGGATTCCATTACAGACTGTGATAGCTTGATGAACATTACCCCACTCCCCCCGATAATGCGATAATATGTACATATAGCTTTCAGCCTTTTGGCCATTCCACCCCTTTGGAACTGCAAACCTCATTCCAGACACCGAACCACCATCCTAACCTTCTGCAAAATTCCATCACTGCCCTCCTCATTGGCCATGAAATAGGCCAAGCTGCTAACACTGCTATTATCTGCACTACCTGAACCCAACTCCGCCTCCAACAATCCACCCACTCATGGCCTAATTTTATATTCTTGATTATATAACAACTTCGGGTAAGCACTTGACACGATCAACATCACAACAGATTACATTTATAGAACGCTTTTCGGGAGGATGTTCAAAGACGCTGAACATTTAACAATGGAACCGGAGCAGATGGAACTCGGTGTGTGGAAGGAGAGTACGAAATAGGGAAGAGTTAGCAAAGCATCAGAAGGCACTTTTGAAGCGGAAGGCTTTAAGACCGTTCTTGAATGAGCAAAAGGAGGACGTGAGGCTTAGGGACAAGCTTTCAGATGGATGTCCAACTTAGACCTCCCAACCCATCACAGCTTTAACTCGCACAGCTAAAAGGAGATGAGAGGGCCTTTTCCAGTTATAGTTTGGTATTACATGGGGGTAAGCAGTTAAACATTTGAAGCGATGGCAAGGTTGTTTTCGAAACTGGTTTCCCTGGACGATTTGGTGGGACTTGCCTGTTGCATGCAAACTGCCTTGAAATTTGCCTGCATATTATACAGCTAATAACAAGTAGATTCAATCCTGTGACATATTCCCCACTGAACTGCTGTTAGCTGCGGGTGTTAAAGCTGTAATGTGTTGTGTGGTCCAAGGTGGATAAACAGCAGAAACAAGAGAAATCTTTTCAAGCACTTCATAGAATCATAGAATCATAGAATTTTACGGCACAAAAGGAGGCCATTCGGCCCATCTAGTCTGTGCCGGCTCTTTGAAAAGAGCGATTCAATCCCACTGCCCTGCCCGCTCTCCATAGCCTAATAGACCCATTCTCCCTAAATAAAGATCTAATTCCCTTTTAAAAGTTGTTATCGAATCAGCCTCCACCACCGTTTCAGCCAATGCATTCCAGATTCGAACAACTCGCTGAGTGAAAAAAGTTCTCCTCAGCTCCCCTCTACTACGCCTTGAAACTATTTTAAAGCGGTGACCACGAGTCACAGATTCACCCACGAGTGGAAATAGTTTTTCTCTATTTGCCCTGTCGAAACCCCTCATGATCTCATAAACCTCTATTAGGTCTCCCCTCAATCTTCTCTGCTCCAGAGAGTATAACCCTAGCCTATCTAGCCTCTCCTCATAGCTGAAGTCCCTCAATCCTGGCACCATCCTAGTAAATCTTCGTTGTACCCTTTCCAATGCCTTCACATCCTTTCTGTAGTGTGGTGACCAGAATTGAACACAGTATTCCAGCTGAGGCCTCACCAAAGTCCTGTAGAGGTTATTCAGCACTTCCTGACTTTTGTACTCTATACCCCTATTTATAAAGCCTAGTATCCCATATGCCATCTTATAACAGCCTTGTCTGCATGTCCTGCCACCTTCAACGAGTCACTAACACAAATCCCCAGGTCTCTCTGTTCCTTTACACCATTTAAAATTGTACTATCTAGCCTATATTGCCTCCCTTCATTTCTTCTCCCAAAATGCATCACCTCACACTTCTCCGCATTAAACTTCATCTGCCATGTGTCTGCCCACTTTACCAATTTGTCTATATCCTCTTGCAGATGGCTACTATCCTCCTCACTGTTTACTATTCTCCCTAACTTAGTGTCATCTGCAAACTTGGAAACTGTACTCCGTACACCCAAGTTGTTACCCACTTGTTACCAAAATTGTCAGTAGCAAACAAAAAAACTTAACGCCTGATGCTTGTTCTGTAAAAGAATTATTGGAGCATGTCTGCCCTATGGAAACTTGCTTGAAATTTGCCTGCAAGGTATGCTGCTACTACTTCATAGATTGAATCCTGTGACATTCTGTTGTTTATAATTGCCAATTTTTTCTTTCCCACCCTTCTTAAATACTGTTGTTACATTTGCAATCTTCCAATTATTAGGGACCGTTCCAGCATCCATAGAATTGTGGAAGATCAAAGACAGACCATACACGATCTCAGTAGCTACCATTTTTGAAACCCAAAGATGTAGGCCACCAGGTCCAGGGAATACATTAGTTCTTAGTCACGAAAATTTACCAAAAAAGATTAATTACTAATAATAATTTCCCTAAGTTTCTTGCCAACCTTGTATTTAGTAGGTTTTCGGTGTCTTCTAAGGTGAAAATGGTAGAAAATTTCTTGTTTAATGGCACTGCCACATCTATGTCCCCTTTTATAATTCCCCGTCTCTGCCTGTAACCGACGCATATTTGCCTTTGAAAGTCTCTTCATCTTTATATATTTCTCAAACATCTTTCAGTGTGTCTTTATTTTCCTCGCTAGTTTGCCCTCATATTCTATTTTCTGAATCGTAATCACTTTTGTGGCTCTCCTTTATTGATCCCTAATGCTCCGAATTCCCGGGTTCACTGTTCATCTTAGCTAATTTTTACGTTTCTTCATTTAACTTTAAACTTTCCCTGACTACTCTAGTTAGCCACATTTGGACCACCTTTACCGGGGCATTCTTATTCATCAAAGGAATACATCCTCACTGAGAATTGTACATCATTTCCTTAAACATCTGCCATTGCTTTCAAATCCTTTAGTCAAATTTCACAGTTTATTTTAGCTAACTCCTCTGTCCTATCAGCAACGTTGCCTCTACTTCAGAATTAGCTACTTCCCTCCCTAACGTAATGCTAATGTCAATCATATTATCATCGCTTTGGCCAAGAGGAGCCCTAACTTCCAGTTTGCTGACCAGCCCTGTTTCATTACACAAAACAAGGTGCATTACATGGTAATGGCTGATGCAGGGCCAACGACAACAACAATTACAACATTGCACTTATATAGCGCCTTTCACATTGGGAGGATGTCCCAAAGCGCTGAACTGTCTGGTCGGGTCCCGAGCCGGGGGGCAGTGTGGGCGTGGAGGAGAAGATCGAGGTAGGGGTAAGGAGAGTAGAAGAGGGTGAAGAGTTAATGTGGCAGCCGAAGGCGTGGTCGAAGAGGAATTTCCTGAGATCGGCCTTCAAGCAGGAAAGGGAGGAAGCGAGGTGGAGGGGCTGCAGGATGGAGTTCCATAGTATGGGATCAGAGAGGCTGAAAGCACTGCCACTGATGGTTAGGACGCTGGATGCGGAGCAGGCCTGGGTCTGCTGAACGCAGGGTGTGGACAGCCTGATGGTGAGAAAGCAGATGATAGAGATAGGTGGTGCGGGTTGGCTGATAGGGATGTACCAACGATGATAGAGGGGATTGTTTTGGGGAAAAACCTGAAGACCAGATCCAGCCGAGTGTAGACACTATGTAGGCAGCGCGGAGTAAACAGATCAGACAGTTTAAGGGTGAGGAGCATCAAGTGATTGGACACTTGAAAACATCTCAGAGGAGATGGATTCTTGGAGTGTATTAGAATAGCTATCACACTGGGCTGATGCAGCTATTGTATACATCCGTGGATTCCATTACAGACTGTGATAGCTTGATGAACTCCCCCAGATAATGCGACAATATGTACATATACCATTCAGGCTTTTGGCCATTCCACCCCTTTGGAACTTCAAGCCTCATTCCAGACACCGTACCGCCATCCTTGGCTGCTACAGAGCTCACATCACTGTCCTCCTCATTGGCCATGAAATAGGCCAAGCTGCAGACATTGCTATTATCTGCACTACCTGAACCCAACTCCGCCTCCAACATACCACCCACTCATGGCCTAATTTTATATTCTTAACGCCAGTTAAGCACTTGTCAAGAACAACAACACAACAGATTACATTTATAGAGCGCCTTACGGGAGGTTGTTCAAAGACGCTGAATATTTAGCAAAGGAACCGGAGCAGATGGAACACGGTGTATGGAAGGACAGTATGAAATGGGGAAGAGTTAGGAAAGCAGCAGAAGGCACTTTTGAAGGGGAAGGCTTTAAGACCGTTTTTGAATGAGCAAAAGGAGGACGTGAGGCTTAGGGACAAGCTTTCTGCTGGTTGTCCACCTTAGACATCCCAAACCATCACAGCTTTAACTCCCACAGCTAGAGGCCTTTTCCATTTACAGTTTGGTATTACATGGGGGTAAACAGTTAAACATTTGAAGCGATGGCAAGGTTGTTTTCGAAACCGATTTCCCCGGAGGATTTGGTGGGACTTGCCTGTTGCATGCAAACTGCCTTGAAATTTGCCTGCATATTGTTATTATACACCTAATAACAAGTAGATTCAATGCTGTGACATAGTTCCCACCGAAATGCTGTTAGCTGTGGGTTTTAAAGCTGTAATGTGTTGTGTGGTCCAAGGTGGATAAACAGCACAAACAGGAGAAAGCTTTTCAAGCAATTGTTACCAAAATTGTCAATAGCTAATAAAAAAACTTAACGCCTGATGCTTGTTCTGTAAAAGAATTATTGGAGCATGTTTGCCCTATGCAAACTTGCTTGAAATAAGCCTGCACGATATGCAGCCACTACTTCATAGATTGAATCCTGTGACATTCTGTTCTCTATAATTCCCAATATTTTCTCTTCCACCATTCTTAGATTGCAATTAAGGCCAAAAGCCTTAATTGCAATCTCCCAATTATTAGGGACCGTTCCAGCATCCAGAGAATTTTGGAAGATCAAAGACAAACCATACACGATCTCAGTAGCTTCCGTTTTTGAAACCCAAGGATGTAGGCCACCAGGTCCATGGAATTTATCAGTTCTTCGTCCCGACAATTTACCGAAAACGAATTATTTACTAACAATAATTTCCCTACGTTGCTTGCTAACATTGTTTTGCTTGATCACCTGTTGTTTTTTAGTAGATTTTCGGTGTCTTCAAAGGTGCAAACAGCAGCAAAGTTCTTGTTTAATGGCACTGCCACATCTATGTCCCCTTTTATAATTCTGCCTGTCTCTGCCTGTTACGGATCCATCTTTGTTTTTGATAGCATCTTCCTCTTTATATATTTCTCAAACAGCTTGCTGTCTGTCCTTAGTTTCCTCGCTAGTTTGCCCTCCTATTCAATTTTCTCAATCTTAATCACTTTTGTGACTCTCCTTTACTGATCCCAAAAGCTCCCAATTCTCAGGTTCACTGTTCATCTTCGCTGATTTTTTGGTTTCGTCATTTAACTTTAAACTTTCCCTGACTACTCTAGTTAGCCACAGTTCGTCCACCTTTACCGGGGCATTCTTATTCATCAAAGGAATAATCCTCGCTGAGAATTGTACATCATCTACTTAAACATCTGTCATTGCTGTCAAATCCTTCAGTCAAATTTCCCAGTTTATTTTAGCTAACTCCTCTGTCATATCAGCAACGTTGTCTCTGCTTCAGAATTAACTGCTTCCCTCTCTAATGTAATGCTAATGTCCATCATATTATGATCACTTTGGCCTAGAGGAGCCTTAACTTCCAGTTTGCTGATCAGCCCTGTTTCATTACACAAAACAAGGTGTATTACAGGGTAATGGCTGATGCATGGCCAACGACAACAACAACAACAACATTGCACTTATATAGCGCCTTTCACACTGCGAGGATGTCCCAAAGAGCTGATCTGTCTGGTCGGGTCCCGAGCCGGGGGGCGGGGTGGGGGTGGAGGAGAAGATCGACGTAGGGGTAAGGAGAGTAGAAGAGGGTGAAGAGTTAGTGGGGCAGCCGAAGGCTCGGTCGAAGAGGAAGTTCCTGAGAACGGCCTTGAAGGAGGAAAGGGAGGAAGCGAGGCGGAGGGGCTGCAGAATGGAGTTCCACATTATTTGAGCAGAGAGGCTGAAAGCCCTGCCACCGATGGTTAGGACGGTGGATGCGGAGCAGGCCTGAGTCTGCTGAACGCAGGGTGCGGGCAGCCTGATGGTGAGACAGCA
>JAYJKW010000137.1:0-12500 GCA_035084275.1 Hydrolagus colliei
TGGGTCCTCTGCAGATGGTCTCATTGGCAACTCCTAATCGCCCCCTTTCCCTCCCCTCTCCCCCCGCCCCCTGCCCCACCAGCTCGGGTCTGACACAGTGACTGTCCAATTGCCCTGACGTGAAATGTATATACAAGTGTATTATTATTATTATGAGGGTGCCCGGTGGGAGGGCAGTGATGTTTCTTTCCTCTGCCGGTCGAATGAACAAACAAACGATCGATCGATTGCCTGTCGTTTGCTCCTCAAGTCTGCTGAAGGTCCACTTGCAGCTCCGAGGATTCAACGTCTTCATTGACGTGGAGAAGCTCGAAGCCGGGAAGTTCGAAGACAAACTGATCCAAAGCGTGAAGAGGGCCAAGAACTTTGTGCTGGTTCTGTCCTCCAATGCCCTGGACAAGTGCATGGGCGACACTGAGATGAAGGACTGGGTGCACAAGGTAAGAAGGGGTGATGGGGGGGGGGTGGCACAGAGGCGGGCACACAGACCTGTCAGGGATAACACTATCTGGTGATTTGTTCTCTATATAATAAGCGCGAGTTGTGATAATAATAATAATAATATGTATGTATTTGTGGGCCAAACGCGGCAGCCAATTATTGCGCACATCGGCTTCCCCCCCCACCCACCCACACAAACAGGATTGAAGAGATCGAATTTATTTTCCCAGTACCGTACGGTATAACCTGCAAAGCGCTTTTGAGACGTCTAGAAGATGCCTAAAAGCGCCGTATCAAACGCAAGGATTATTTATTATTATCGTCATTCTGCGTGAGAGGGGGCGCTGTGTTAATACACGTTGCTGTTGCGCGTAAATCGGGCCGAAGCGAAACGCGCCAGGTTTGTTCGCCGTTCGAGCGCGGTGGTCGATTCGGTGCGTTCCTTTATGCTTTGCCCAGGAGATTGCGATGGCGTTGAACAGCGGGAAGAACATTGTGCCCGTGACTGACCAGTTTGCCTGGCCCGACTCCAGCTCTTTGCCCGAAGACATGAGGGGAATCCTGAAATTCAACGGGATCATGTAAGTGAACTCTCGTCTCTCGTCTCTCGTCGCCCTCGTTTATTCTCGTTTATTCAAAGCTCCCGTGGCTCGGTGGTTAGAGCAAGCTTGCCTTGCAAGCTGGGGAAGACCAAGCTGGGGAATCCTGTGTTCGAATCCAGGCAGGTCAGGGCGAAACCTTGGGCAAGTTTCCTTACTCCACACACACACACCCACGCGCCTAATAATAATCCCTCCAAAAAAAACCACACAAAAATAAAATTGGTCATTTTCAATCCACGACTGTCTGTGGGGGGGGTGGGTGGGGAGACGCTGCTGTGCGCAATTGGCTGCCGCGTTTCGCCCACAAATATATATACAGTCGATTCACTTTACAGTATATTCTGTGAAGCGCTTTGGGACGTCGATAAGATGTGAAAAGCCGCGATATCAAAATGCAAGGATTATTAGTATTATTATATTACCACACACCAATCGGGGTCCACCAACCTGCGTCCCTGTGTGTATGTGTCTGTGTGTGTCTTTGTGTGTGGTGGTGGGAGGGCAGGTTGACACAGTTGTGAGGAAACTTTATGTTTGTTATTTGATTAATGATGGAAGGAATCCGCGCAGCGTTTGCACGTTAGGCAATCGTTTACCGTTATTTTCGTCCCACTGTCAATGATTATACACACAGCAAAAAGACCCACCGCAGTAAGAACAACGATAATGAGAGCAACAGTGAATTAAATAATAGTAATAATACTTTAATAATAATACTGTAATAATAAATCCTTCCATTTGATATACAGAATGTACTGTTCAGGTGAATTGACTGTGTGCGTTTGCGGGCGAAAGAGTTACCTGTTCCTGGGAGTGAGGCAGTGGGTGGGGGGAGGGGGGTGGGCGGGCAGATCTGCCTCGTCGACCTCCCCTGATCTCTCTATTTTTATACCCGATTTCATTGTTGGTTGCTGGTATAAAGACCCAGACGCATCAAATAGCGTATTACACCCTCGCAGCTCGCAGCTCCTGTGAGGGTTTACTAGCAGTGTTCAGGCCAGGGCAGGGTCAACGCACGCCAAGTAACTATTCTCCCCCCCCCCAACCCCACCCTCCCAACTGTCTCTCCATGTATCAGAAGGTCACCCATCCCTGGTAAACAAACCAAGACGAGGCCATGTTGTTTTCTGATTGATTGAAGTAAGTAAGTGACAGCTGAGTACTAATCAGTGCTGTTGTGTTTATTTATGTTGACCCCCCCCCCCCCCCATCTCTCTCTCTCTCTCCCTCCTCCCCATGTTCAGGTGGTGCCATGAGTACCAGGACGCCACCATCGAGAAGATCCTGCGATTTCTCTGTGACCCCGCCTCGACGGAACTCCACGGTCACAACAGACGGTAGCGAGAAAGCCGTCAGCCCCCCCAGACATGCCTCAACACCCTGACCTCCAACCCTCCCCTCCCCTCTCCTCCCCAGCCAACGAGGGATAGCGCCTGGGAAGGAGGTGGGGGGGTGGGGGTGGGGGGGGAGGGAGGGGTGGAAGCAACTTCTAACCTCAGGATCTTGTGAGATGAGCCATGACATGGTGTGATCCGCCTCCAACCTCTGCGTCCAAGCTCTCCCTCCCCAGGGTGTCTCTCCCTTCATCTAACTCCCCTATCCACACCCCCTCCCCGCCCCTCCCACCCCCACATACAACCCCTGTATCTCCCCCACCTCCCCACCTTGTCCCCACCTATGAATGTGTCCCTCTGGTGCAATAAGTGTAGCTCCTGTAGCTCAGTGGTTAGAGCACTCGCCTTACAAGCGTGAGACCTGTGTTCGAATCCAGGCAGATCAGGGCCAAACCTTGGGCAAGTTTCCTTACTCCACACACACACACACATGCCTAATAATAATAATCCATCTGAAGAAAAACTTTAAATTGGTAATTTCAATCCACGATTGTTTGTGGGGGGGGGGGGGGCGGAAACGGTGCCGTGCGCAAATGGCTGCCGTGTTTCGCCCACAAATATCCAGTCAATTCACTTTACAGTATATTCCGTGAAGCGCTTTGAGACACAGTCTGGAAGACGTGAAAAGCGGCTATATCAACTGCAAGGATTATTATTATTATTAAATCATTCCTGTACCAAACACCCTCTTGCCCGCCAGCCTGGTGCCTTGTAGCTCCCGTAGGCTGATATTCCCAGATGCAGTAGAAAGCGCCACAACTTCCTCCGAGCTGTTAATTTCCACACGAAGATGCTCTCGCTCCTCGCCCGCTGTGCGTGTCTCCCGGGAAAAGTCGCGGGGGGTCCGGAGATCGGGCTGATTACCCGAGGACCTTTTGAACACTGAGGACACCTGGTGAGAGGCGGTGGTGAGCGCCCCCAAGTGTTGAACCGTGGGACTGCACGGTCCAAGAGAAGACATCCATCGAGGGAACTGATTGGAAAGACGCAATGGTCCCAATGGTTGGATTTTTCTCAGTAGCTTTTGGGGGGGCGGGGGGGGGGTTTGCTGTGCACAACAACACCCTTTGCCTGGAGATTGTCCTGAAGGACTGTGCTGAGATGGGGGACAAATGACAGAGAGGTCCCAATGCAGGTCTAGCTTACGGCAAACAAGACCTGTGTGCAAAAACCGGCCTCGTTTATCAATCCAAGCATCGGTGCTGGGGAGGGGGGCGATGCAGTGAAGAGGGTTCCTCCAGCCCATTTGCCGAGCCAGCCCAGCATCAAGCAGGGAGCTGGCAAACTGCAGGAAGGCAGGGTTCCAGCCTGCACTGACTGGCCTCTCACTGAGCTCCCTGGAAGCAGAGGTGGCTTCACAGCGGGCACGTCTATTTGCCGAGACCCCTTGGACCTCGAGAACGCCAAGTCACAATCGCATCAGTGTCCCACACACAGGCGTGTGGACTGAAGCTGTTCTCAGATGTGTTTGGGAGGTGATGCCAGGTTAATGGGGTTGTCGGAGAAAGTCAATGCCACGTAGTGCCTCTTGCCCCTTTCAGTCTCTCACTGTCCTGGGGCCCAGGTCGGCTAACCAGCTCCTCGACACTCCGCCAATAACCATATCAAGACGCCAGTTTTAGCTCCCAATCGGGTTTGCACTCAGCTCAAACCTTTTTGCGTTCTTCCTTCTTCTGCCGATTGTATAGAAAAGCCTGTTTGCGTTTATTTTTGTAGAATGCTCGTCCCGTGAAAAAGAGTGTCTTTAATAAACTTTTATAATCCCCCCCACGAGGGACCGGGTCGGCGTAATGTTTGGGACGAGACGTGGGCGCATTCGGGGGGCGTTTCAGTGCCTCGGACGTCCTCCCGATGTGAAAGGCACTATTACGCACGTGATTTTGTTGTTGCTTTCCCTCCCCCACACCACACACACACACACACACACACACAGATGCAGAGTCCAGGCTCGTCGTTAAACATTGTAAAACACTTGTATTTCTGCTGGTACAACATCATTGTAATTATTGCCACAATTCCGGTCCCTCTGGCTCAATTTCCAAAAAGCTTTTGGCAAACCGCGGCCGCCCCCCCACCTTCATTAAGGTAGCCGCCGCCATCAAATTACACTCAGAAATCACTGAGAGAACAGGCTTAAGAATGCTCAACGTGGGAGTGTGAGGCGACAGTCACTTTGCGAGTTTGTAGTGTTTTACCCCCCCCCATATACGTTCGATGCGCTTCACAGTACGTGCCGTGAAGCGCTTTGAGACGCCTCGAAGACGTGATAAGGTGCTACTTCGAACGCCAGAATTCTTATTATTATGTTGGTGTGTTACTGTGTGAGTTAGTGCAGTGAGTTTGAGAGCGTCTCTGTTTCAGATACGCTCTTTCGCTCTCTGAAAGGCTTCTTTCTGTGTGTAAATATCGCTTGACAGGGATCAAAACCTGGCGAGAGGGTGTTTTAAAGGAGATTCTAAAATATAATCGGCTGAAAGTAAAAAGCTGTTGAAAACCCTGAGACACAGATAGAGAGAGAGAGAGAGAAAGAGAGTGTTTCGATGTGCGATCTGGAAGCTGCCAGCAGATTCCCTCTCGCACACACACACACAATGTTCAGCTGTCCTTCACATCGCTCTCCATACATTAGCCGATGCTTCGATTGTTACTCCTCATAAATTAAGACACACGTCCTCGCCCCAAGCTTTCTGACACCTTCCGCTTGGCATACTGCCTTTGGCTTCCACCTCCTAGCTGGGTTGCCCAGCTAAAAAATATTAAGAGCACTTTGGTGGGGGGGGGGGGGGGGGGGGAGATGTGAAAGGCACTGTATAAATGTAAATTGTATTGAGGAAAATACTCATTGGGTTTTCCTGATGATCGCAGGGATCGATGCTTTGTGTTGCGACGGCATGTGCTGCGCAGTAAGAGTCCGTCACGCTGCGTTTCCAAAACGCCTGTACTGCCCACCAGGCTCACAGCACTTCAGCAACCTGAGAACGGTGAGACAGATAGATAAGAGAGATAGAGAGAGAGAGAGAGAGAGATCAATACATTGACTGATTGATTCACAAGAGTTTGTTAGGCTGCAGGTCACACTGCAAACTAACCCTGGGGGGCACTGTCTCCCCGTGAGATGGGGATGCACGCTTGTTAAAGAGTGCAAATCTCCCACACCCAATACATGTTTGTCGTTGGTTGCAGTGTGTTTATCACTGACACTCCCAGGTCAGGGATAGAGACGCAGTAAAACTCCCCCTACACTGTCCGTCCACATTCCTAGAGTAAGGCTCCCTTTACTGCCCTTTTTAAAAAAAAAACACCTAAAATCCCGCCAGTGTCAATCTCAGTCCCTGACCCTGAACTGTAACGAAAACAAGAGCCACTCTCTGAGCTCGTCCTGGCCGCCCAATCTTTCCTACGGCACTGCTAAGGATCCCGACACATCCCGCTACTGAGACACTGAGTGAAAGTGATTGTTTACTCAGCCTCACCGCCCCTCACCCTCCCGGCATGTGGCTCTCTGGCTGGTTCTGCTGACGGGACACTTTGCCTTTATTGCCCCTGCTCTCACGTGAGCCATCAAGCGGCTATCTTTATTCCCGCAGGTCTCGATGGTGGGAAGATAGTGCTCCATACTCCATGCAAAGCTATCTCCATCCGCTGACGATCACGATTCTAAATATAGACGCTGCCTGGATGCTCTTGAAACGGGGGCTTTACAAGGGTTAACAGGAGGGTGTACACGGTGGTGGGGGCAAGCAACTCTGCGATCATTGCAGAACCTACGAGATACAGGGAAGGGAAGGCAGTGAGGAGGCTGGTCGGGAAAGATCGCGTTAATCGGCTGGACACTCTCACCCTGAGGGGAAAGAGAGAGAGACACCCACATACACACACACACATGATGGTAGTCTAGATAAAATAATCTGTCGTACCCAAGGAGTCCTGCGGGAATGAGGAGCAATGCTGCTCCGAAAACAAACGCGAAACCTTTCATGAAGTACAGTGTGGCTGGGTACAGTGAGCTGAAGATCCCGG
Organism: Hydrolagus colliei; assembly: GCA_035084275.1. NCBI lineage: Eukaryota > Metazoa > Chordata > Chondrichthyes > Chimaeriformes > Chimaeridae > Hydrolagus > Hydrolagus colliei. Next base: position 6,458 of record JAYJKW010000137.1, read on the forward strand.
TGGACACCAGCGAGCACAAACTCTCTATGCACGCCACTGACGCAAAGAGGGTACCTGCAGAGAGAGAGAGAGAGAGTCAGCGGTCACCACACCATCCCACGCTTAACACACCGAACGAGTGCTTGGGGAGTCCTGTAAGCGTATTGGTTATCGAGCACTCGCCTCGCAAGCGAGCGATCGAGAGGATCCGGGTTCGATTCCCCTGGCGGGAAAGGACGAAACCTTTGACGAGTTTCCTTACTCTCCAAACACACACACACACGCACGCCTCTGTTTAACAAGCAGTAAGTAGGAACCTGGTTGTGAGTCGATTGGTGTATCGCTTTTCTGAGGGGAGGTAATAATTCCTTTAAGAAAATGCATAAACAAAATAATAATTTTGTCACCCAGTCCATGACTCTGTTTGTGAGATGCTGTTGTGCACGATTTGGCTGCCACGTTTCGCCCACGAAACAGACAGTTAATCCACTTTACAGTGTACTCACTCGGTGAAGCGCTTCGAGACGTCTCAATGACGTGATAATGCGCTATGTCAAATGCAAGGATTATAATTATTATTCATCAGCCTTCAGGACGAATGACTCACAATTTGTTGGGGACAACTCTCTTCTATGTACTCCAAAGCCTTATCCAAACCACAAGACATCAATAGAGAGATTGCTTTGAGCTCATACGTCTCGAGAGAAATGCTGGAGCAACTAACAGAGAAAAGCAACAGCGAGTGACAGGACACAACATCACCTACAATCAAACTCGATCACTGACTCTTCCTTTCCTCCTAACTTCCCAATGCCACTGTCCAGCAAGGCCGAGAGAAAGCTTCGATTCCAATCATTGCACTTGAGGATTGAGTAGGAGGAACACTGCTCAGCTCAGGTCAAGGCTGACACTTAATAAACCCTGAATTTTACAGTCTCTCCGATAAGCCGCTTATCGGTCAAAAAGTCAAACTCAGTAAGGAAAGCAACCTTTGCTCGTCAAGTGCACTGTTTTGGATAATAAATTAATCGCACAGGACCAACAAACAACAACAAAATGACACTTGTATAGATAGCGCCTTTCACGTCAGGAGGACGTCCTAAGGCACTGGACAGTCATTGTTTCAGACCCGAGCCAAGGAAGGAGAGGGTGGAGGGAATGAAAGGGGGGGGGGATTTGGGGTGACCGATGGGACCGTAGAAGAAGAGGGTCTTGAGGCGGGACTTGAAGGAGGCCAGGGAGGGGAGGGGCGAGGGGGATGGACAGCGGGATGGAATTCCAGAGGACGGCAGGTTGGAGTGGGTGGGGGGGAGGTGGGGGTGGGGGGGAGGGAGGAAGGGAAGGAGGAATGGAGGAGATAAAGTCTTGTACTGTCCTGTGTTGCAGTGTCAGCTACTCCCCGCGCCCTCCCCAACTTGTTAGATGCAGCCGTTTATATTTATACAACAATCCATGCATTTGATACAGCGCCTTATCAGCCACCGAGATTACTCAATACACTTACTTGACAGGATATGCTGTAAATTGCAGTCATTGTGTATTTTTAGCACCCAACGTCCCACAAATAGGCTGAAGTGAGCGACCACAAAATACACAAGTCAATTCGCTTTACAGTATATCCTGTGATACTTTCTGAAAAGGCTCGCTCGATGACGTGATAAGATGCTATTACAAATACAAGGATTATTAGATCATCATTTCAATCCACGACTGTTTGTGGGGGACGCTGCTGTCCACAATTGGCTGCGGCGTTTCGCCCACAAATATACACGGTCAATTCACTTTACAGTATATTCTGTGAAGCGCTTTGAGACGTCGAGAAGACGTGAAAAGCTCCTATATCAAATGCAAGGATTATTATTAATATCATTATTATTATTCAGGGGATTGGTGGGCAGGATGACGGGAGAAACTCCGCTTGCTTTACCGACGGGAGCTCGGTTTTAATGTCGCGTCTGAAAGGCGGCCCCCACCCGACGAGGCAACGATCCCCAATGCAACCTCGGGAGTGTCAACTAACACTGTGAGGGTTCAAGTCCTGACACGATCAGGTCGTCAACTTGAACGGTTTGTTCCTGATCAATTATGCCCTAATTCACCCCCCAGCATCTCTTATCTCCATCTCACTGCGTGGTGGCTGAATAACAGACGGTCTCCACACACCACGGGAGGTCCCCACTGCCTCTTCCTCACCCAGCCTGCCCCACGAGGTGGGTTGTGGAGATGTTTCGCCCTTCACAAGCCTCATGGCGTAAATTTACCACAGAGCTTCTGAAAGTCTTTCCGACCGTCTCAACACTTAACAAACTGTATTCATTTTTGTCCCTCTCACGTCAGGAGGATGTCCCCAAGACTCTGAAGGTTTTCACTTGTGCCTTGAATGATGGGGATTAATCTAACTGTCTCCCTGGCTCTCATCAAATTGTGGTGACAACCAAGAATTCCCAAAGCACACAGTGACCACTGGAATTAGCTTGGGAGATATTTGCGACCCACGGGCTTATTAGCACAAAGCTCACTAGAAATTGCAATGCAGGAAATCACATGCCAGCAAGAGTAAATCTCCTGTATTTACCTCTCCAAATTGGCTTGGCAAAGGCAAACAGTGACAACGCTGTTCGTTAACTCATTAATCCAGGGTTGTTTTGCAGGCGACTTGAAAGTTGGTGTTAATTTAGCTGTCTGTCTCTTCAGTGACGTTTCCGTTTACCCCACTCCCCACCCCACCCACAAGATATCGTGAAGCTTCTGTTATTTAAGGAAGGCAACTTCCCTCAAAAATCAAAGCCAGGAATATGCTAATGACTGGCATAATTCTAAACTAAACATCACTTCAGCTCACGTGTGTGTGTGTGTGAGTGTGAGTGTGAGTGTGAGTGTGTGAGTGTGTGAGTGAGTGAGTGAGTGAGTGAGTGAGTGAGTGAGTGAGTGAGTGAGTGAGTGAGTGAGTGAGTGAGTGAGTGAGTGAGTGAGTGAGTGAGTGAGTGAGTGAGTGAGTGAGTGAGTCGAGTGAGTGAGTGAGTGAGTGAGTGAGTGAATGAGTGAGTGGCTTGCGAGCATTCATCTGGGAGTACACTTCCACTTCCAGAGACATTTTGCAACGACGAGGAGCAAAGTTTAGAGTAACTTGATCAATAAAAACATGTATTGGGATCAATACCCCCCACCAGCCTCTGATTACACTGGGAGTTGAGAACTGTGGGCATAGACACCAAACTTTGATCTCACAGCAGTCAAACACACCCTAGACTGCAGAAACACAACAGTTCTGCACTGCTCCATTACTGTTCAATGTCCGCGCTAATTTTACCTCCTGGACCTTGCTTGGCTGATCAGTGCCCTTCACATGGCCTATGTGTCTACCTGGCATGCTCAGTAGCACACTCGCACTCGGGAGGGCTGAAGGCTGCAGGTTCAAGCCTACGTCAGGGGAACTTTGAACTCCCGTAGGCTCAGCCCTCAGTGCCGTGCTGGTGGGGGGGGGAAGCTCCGCATTGTTTAAAGCGCTGCCCTTCAGAGGGCACGGTTAACTGAGGTCCAACTGTTCGACTGAGTGTTTAAGATCCCAATGGCACTGTTCCAAAAAGAGGAAGCAATTTCTCCTGGTGGTCTCCACCAGCCGTTCCCCCCAATTAAAATTTGATCAACAAAAAAAGTCCACCAATAGCTGCGTGCGTGTGTGCGAGCGAGCGGCTCGCGAGCTATTGGTGGACCAAATTTTTTCTTGTTGCAAATTGCCAGCCTCATTTGTCCACAAAGCGCACAGTCACTTCACTAGTTTACAGTACATCCCGTGAAGCTCTACGAGACGTCCTCTCGACGTGAAAGCCACTATACCGGAAGTGTGCGTTTGTGTGTGTGTTCAATAGCATCCTGGTGGGGGGGTGTCCGGAGGAGTATTGTTCTTGGAAAAAGAAATTGTACAGATTTCATTCCCCTTTCAACACACACACACACACACACACACACACACATACACAGAGCGATGAGACTGCAGGATTACAGCCATGTTACCTTGCTCGGTCCCCTGTGCCAGCTTTGACATCTTGGCTCGGATCACCGGCGTGGTTGACATGGCGAGAAACCGCAGTCCGTACCCTGGGGAAGGTGAACAAAGCAAGAAACAAAAAAGAGCTCGGTTTGTCTTTGGGTCAACGGAGCAGCAGAACATCAATTTCTCCCCAGGAAGCGGAGACTTCATCCGCGAGCCTCTTTGCCAGAAAATGACGCCGCCGGTGTTTACCCTGTTCACTGTCTCGCCCTAAAGCGTTTTGAGGTCACCCCCCCTCCCCCCCCCCCCCCCCCCCCCCCTCACCGACCCGGTCACAAAAGGAGGTTCAGGTCAAGGTGTCCTTTGTGATCTCATAGCCGGGTGTCTGAAACACGCGGAAGTCCCAACACCGTAACACATTTTGAAAAGTCTCCAAACCGAACTGATCCGCATCCCACCCACACCTCTAAATTCCAGAGATAAGACTCTGGAATTCAAATGGAATGCGCGTTCTTTCTCCCTGGAGGGACGCATCCTGTTTGACTAATTCCTGACCACCCTACCTGTTAAGCCTTTGGTTTGCGGGGGGGTTAGCAGGAGCTGAGCCGGATGCCTCATTGCCCCCAATGAGCCATCCTCTGCCCTCCCAGGTCCTGCCGATGAGCCAGGCTGGGCAGTGCCGTCTTCCAGTGGCGAGAGCCCTGGATACTCTGCAGACCTGCCCGGATCAGGATCCGGTCTGGAGACAAGTCACAGAGCGCTGTCAAATAGGTCGCCTTTGGGAGCCAGTTCAGCTCTTAGGGTAAAGCCCCCGCGCGCCTCCCCTCAGCTCTTAGGGTAAAGCCCCCGCGCGCCTCCCCCTCCCAAGGCACAAACGGTAAACAGCAAGACTGGCCCCACCTCCCCCTGGCCTCGGAAGTTACCTGTGAACATGATGGGGACTGTAGTTGCCACCGAAATGACCACCAAACCCGTAATGTTGGACACGAGCCCGGCCTCCGCGATCCAGATGTCCGCCAGGCACCGTTGAAGGAGCTTCAGGCCGAGCAGGCTGCTCAGGTAGGTCAGGTGCTCGGCGGCAGAGCCATAGCCGATCAGGTCGGACTGCCAGCACAGCGGGGAACTCAGCTCAAATAAGATCAGGATGTCCTTGACCCCGAAATGCACGGTCACCACGACGAAGAGGCAGAGGGCGTAGAGCCAGAGGTGCCCTCGGCCTCCGTCATCGCCCGTCCGGCTGGTGCACAAGCGCCACACGGACCGGTAGTGCCGCGCGGTGAACAGCTTGCCGCTGCCCGCCGCGGCCACCGACTCCCGGACGAAGAAGAAAGCGTAGAGTCCCGTGGCCGCGTAGAGGGCCAGCACCAGCCAGAACGGGTTGGTGTAGCCCTGCGCCTTCTTCCACTGGCCGCCGATAATGCTGCCGAACATGCCGGCCAGGCCCAGGCAAGCCTCCAGCACGGCCACCCGGAAGGTCCTCGCCTCCCTGCTGCTGACGTCGGCGATGTAGGAGAAGCAGCCGGCGAGGAGGGTGCTGAAATCGCCCAGCGCGCCGCTCAGCAGGCGCCCGATCAGGAGGTAAGGCGCGGGCAGGCCCAGGGACACCACCAGCAGGTAGACGGTAGCCTGGAGAGCCAGGCCCAGCGCCGGCAACAGCAGGATCGGCTTGCGCCCCACGCTGTCGCTCCAGGGGCCGAGCAGCGTCGTCGAGAACAAGCCCACGGCAAACCCAGCCCCGTTTATGTACAGGTTCCAGTGTGCGGTCAGCGACGCCACCTCCTACACCGGGGGCCACAGACAAACAGGTTTCACTCGGACCCCCGACGCATCCAAATGAATCGCTTGACGACAATAACAACAACAACAACAACAACAAAATGACGTTTCACATTCACGGCGTGGAGGACGTCTTAAGGCGCTGACCAGTCAGGGGTAGGGACCCGGTAAAGGGAGAAGGGGGGGGGGGGGGGGGGGGGGGGGCTGGTAGGGTGGGGTGGGGGGAAGGGGAGGGAGAGGAGTTGGGAGGGCAGCAGAACGCACGGTCGACAACAACAACTTGCTTTTGCATTCGGC
>JAYJKW010000137.1:15000-28747 GCA_035084275.1 Hydrolagus colliei
TCAACCGTTGGAAACGTCGACAGAGCCGCGAGCGAGGAGTCTGTCCCCTCAGTGTCCGCCATCTTTGCCGCCCCCCCGCTGTCCGGCCCCGGACACCCAAAAGCCCGCCCAAAGCCGCCCCAAACCCGCCCAAACCCGCCCACAACCCGCCCCAAAGCCGCCCCAAACCGCCTAAAGCGCCCAAAGTCGCACAATCAATCGCCCCAAAAAGTAGCCCAAGGCCACGCCCCCCTCCCCTCCCCTCGCCTCTCTCCACGTGTAGACCATAACAATAACAATAATAATAATGATAAAACAATAATTCTCGCATTTTGTGTATATTGTGTATATGTTCTCACATTTCAAACACAAACAGAAGTTTGCTCCTGGGAGACTCAGCAGGTCAGGCAGCATCCATAGAGAGAGAGAGAGAGGAAAAAAATGAGTCAACCTTTCGGGTCTACAACCCTTCGTGTCAATCGACTCGGCAAGACCTGAACTCCAAGAATAGATATTCTTGGCATTAACTGAAAAGGGAAGGCAGTTTCTCTTGATGTCCCGTGCCACAATCCTGACCTTCGTTAAAACTAGTTGCTCACTCCATTGCTGCAGGCTCCCGAAAAGCGCTTTGACGACGCGATGATGTCAGGATTACTATGTAGCTCAGTGGGTTAGAGCGCTCGCTTTACAAGCCTGAGACCTGTGTTCGAATCCAGGCAGGTCAGGGCAAAACCTTGGACAAGTTTGTTACTCCACACACACACACACACACACACACCTAATAATAATCCATCCAAACAAAACACAATAATAAAAATTGGTCATTTTCAATCCACGACTGTTTGTGGGGGACGCTGCTGTGCGCAATTGGCTGCCGCGTTTCGCCCACAAATATAGTCAATTCACTTTACAGTATATTCTGTGAAGCGCTTTGAGACATCGATAAGATTTGGAAAGCGCTGTATCAACTACAAGAATTATTATTATGATTATCTTCAATGCAGGTCTCCACTGCTTTAAACCGAAGCTGCATTCTGCGTGTGTGTTTCTGTTTTAAATACACTGAGGTGAAGGATTCTGGCTGGTGAACACTCGTTAAAGATAAATCCAGTGTGGTGTTTGCAGTCACTAGATAACTTCCCAACACCAGTAGATTTCAGGAGCTCACCATTAACACCTCGGAGGAGTTCGGTTACGTTTGGTCAGGCGCTTAAGAAATGACCCGCTGACACACGCTCTCCTCCCCTGATCTCCTCCCGAAGGCTTCTAATATACAGAGAATTCCCGAGATCACGCCAGCATTCCGAGGGACAGCCAGGATGATGCTCTGTCAATCCATTTACTGGATCATGAATCTGCGTCCTCTGATTGCCGACCGCCCCATCAGTTTCTCTTCGCTTATTCTTATCGGAACCCCTCAGGATTTTGAGCACCTCGATTATATCTCCCCTTAACCTTAACCATTCCCAGCTTCTTCAGTCTCTCCACACGACTGAAGTCCCTCAACCCCGTGTATTATTTTTGGCGAGCAAAGTTTGCCGCCCAGCCACGTCCCGCGCACGGCCACGAACGGAGTGGGCCGCCCAAAATTTTATTTAGCTCCTTCTCGTTTAGAATCGCGCCGTGAGTGGGGTCTTTAACGTCCCACCCGAGCAGGTAGACAGGCGGGACTTCGGTTGAAGGTCTCATCCGAAGGAACGGCACCTCCGAACAATGAAACATCCCCCGGCGTTGCACTGGAGTCGATGGATTTCACTCGGCGAAGAGCAAGAAGAAGGATTTTTCATTTCACTCGACGAACTCATGTTCAATTGTACAAAGCGCCGTCTCGGTCTTACAAATGCGTGGATTGAACGCGCGTCTGCAGAACCTCGACAATTAACGGCCGATCGAGAAAACGGTACACAAACAGAGGGGGTTAGTATTATTGCTCACACATTTACCCTGTCAATTGTTAACCCGTGTTTGTATATGTGAATAAATGACTCGATTGAAAAGTTGGGATTCGAAGGAGACAATATCTCGACAGCTTTGGATTTGGAAACAAAATGTCCATGGCACAAGGTTCGAGTGTGACGCATCTACAACCTTGTCAGGAAAAAGGTGGCCAAGCAATCACCTGCTCTCCTTCCCCCACCGTCAGCCGGTTGGCTGGGCTTTCAGCCTCTCTGTCCCCGCTCTCTGGAACTGTACGAAAGTAAATCTGCGTCGTATTCTCCTCTCTCTGCTGTGAGCTGTACGAGTCCAACGGCTCAGTGGTTAGAGCACCGGCCTTACCAGCGTGAGGCGAGACCTGTGTTTCGAAACCAGGCAGGTTCAGGGCGAAACCTTGGACAAGTTTCCTTACTCCACACACACATACACACAACTAATAATAATCCATCCAAAACAAACCTATAATAAATTGGTCAATTCAATCCACGCCCGTTTGTGTGGGGGACGCTGCTTTGCGCAATCGGCTGCCGCGTCTCGCCCACAACTATACCAGTCAATCCACTTTGCAGTGTATTGTGTGAAGCACTTTGAGACACAGTCTAGAAGACGTGAAAAGCGCTATGTCAAATACAAGGATTAGTATTATTATTATTATTAATATTACAATGTCCCCTGATTGACGCAGCTCTGTGTGACCGCCAGTTCGCCCCAAGTGACTTAGGAGACAATGGCTCACACAGTACGCAACTGACAGCACTGTCCTTCGCTTTGTTGTCTGGTGTACACTAAGGTATTTCAGTGGAGGGGGGATATGCGCGTGTGTGTGTGTGTGTGTGTGGGGGGGTGGGTGGGTGGGTGGCGGGGGTGGAGTGTGGGCATTGTACAAAGCTCTCAGTGTGCCCTCTCAAATTGGAGAAGAATGAGCTAGTGTCTCGTTCCTGTACCAGGAAGTTTCTGTGTCGTACTGTTGAGAAGGCACACCTCACGCGCTCTGTTTAATCACCGGGCCATCGGGTCCCTGCCTCACCTGGAGGACGCTGAGCGAATGCAAGTTGTCGTCGGTGTTGTTGTTTTGTTGTTGTTGTTGTTGGTGGTGGTGGTGGAGGAGGAGGAAGGATTGATTACCTGTTGTCCTAGGGTGTCAAAAAGTGTAGACCGAAGACATAACTCACCCCCAATCCACCTGTCCGACCCAGCGTGAGGGACTCACTTGGTGAAATGTAAGTTGTTGTTGTTGTAGGGTTGTCTGCGCTCGCCCACGAAAACACACGGTCGCTGGCGTTTAACGGTGAAACCCGTGGAGCACTTTGGGACTTGAGGATTATTATTCACACTAGATTGCCCTGGTCCGTACAGTAGTACAATCTGTGAAGCGCTTTGCGATGTCTCAACAAAGAGATAAGTCTCTATTATCAAATGTTAAGGATGATTCTTATTTGACAACAACAACAAAAATGACGCTTGTAAAGCGCCTTTCATGTCAGGAGGACGTCCCAAGGTGCTGGACAGTCACTGTTTCAGTCCCAAGCTGGGGATGGGGATGGAGGGGTGGGTAGGGGGGAGAGGGGGGAAGGAGAGGATTAGGAATAGCGAAGAGGAGAGTCTTGAGGAAAGACTTGAAGGAGGCCAGAGAGGGTGGTGTTGGGGGGGGGTGAGGTTGTAGAGTGGCTGAACAACGTCTCAAAGCCCTTTGCGCGACATTTGATGGAAAGTGTAGTGACTGCGTTATTTTGTCAAGCAAAGATTCATCGTTCACTTTCCTAATTCCTGAATCCCTCTCGGGTGGGTTCCCTGACCAATTGACTCTTTCTGAAGTGGTCCATTCTTTCCAGGAGGAAAGTGAGAGAGAGAGAGAGAGAGAGAGAGAGAGAGCAACAGTAGCCGGGCGGGGGGCATTAAAAAGTAATCTTCACGGCGGAAGTATGCCTCAAAGCGCGTCCACTGGATTTACTGCCAACAAGATTTACTAGGATGGTGCCAGGATTGAGGGACTTCAGCTATGAGGAGAGGCTAGATAGGCTAGGGTTATTCTCTCTGGAGCAGAGAAGATTGAGGGAGACCTAATAGAGGTTTATAAGATCATGAGGGGTTTCGACAGGGCAAATAGAGAAAAGCTATTTCCACTCGTGGGTGAATCTGTGACTCGTGGTCACAGATTTAAAATAGTTTCAAGGCGCAGTAGAGGGGAGCTGAGGAGAATTTTTTTCACTCAGCGAGTTGTTCGAATCTGGAATGCATTGCCTGAAAAGGTGGTGGAGGCTGATTCGATAACAACTTTTAAAAGGGAATTAGATCTTTATTTAGGGAGAACGGGTCTATTAGGCTATGGGGAGCGGGCAGGGCAGTGGGATTGAATCACTCTTTTCAAAGAGCCGGCACAGACTAGATGGGCCGAATGGCCTCCTTTTGTGCCGTAAAATTCTATGATTCTATGATTCTATGCGATGTGGCGATCGTTCGTATCGCGGGCCAATTAATAAGTCAATCAGTAATGCAAGGATGGACCATTAAGGATTGCTGTCAAACAGTGAATGTGTGTAACCTCAATAGTGAGGGCACATTCTATCAAACTTCTCTGCGGAGTGTCCTGCATGTAATAAAGCATCAGTGTGTGTGTGTGTGTGTGTGTGTGTGTGTTATCTTAAGAGCCGTAAAAGATTTATCTGTGGTCCCGCAGTGTTTGCTTCTCTTAGCAAGTACAACCTGTCCTGCTGGGGGCGGAAAGCAGAGTCGAGGAACAGAAAAGAAAAGTTAATGGTTAATTTTTTTTTTTCTCTCTCTTTCCCGAGTTATATACGGCGGAACGAATCATTACTGGCACTCCAGTGATACAAGTCAGCGCTGCAGGGCGGAGGAACGAAACGTCTTGTGGTGAAATTGCTTGGCTCCGGTGGTGGGGGGAGAGAGAGAGAGAGAGAGAGAGAGAGAGAAAATGGCATCGTTTAGGCAAATGATGTGGGCTTTTCGAAACCCATTGATTATTTTCCTGGTTCCAGTCCTCATGCTCCCACTCCCTTTGGCTATTCCCACCAAGGTAAGCAACGCAGGGACTTTGGGACCTGGCAGTGGGTACACACACACACACACACACACACACATATACACACACACTCGCGCAAGAGATTTCTTTGACAGTTTGGCACTGAATGACGATGAGACACACAAACACTCCATTGTTGTCAATATTTGAGACGCTTTTATCACCGTCGACTCGTAATAAGAAGCAACCTGCCTCACAACAGTGGCTCGACTTGACTTTTTATTTGACTTGACTTGACTTGCGAACGCCTGGATCCATCCCGAGTTGTGTGAAGGTGTGAAGCGTTAAGATTGACGGGAGAGATTGGCGGAACAGACGGAGAGACGAGGGATGGGGTAGAGAGTGGTTAGGTGGCACTTAGCTGATTTCCCATTTACAGCCTGTCTGTAGCAGGAAGTGCGGATTCAAAGCAAACTGTGGGAGTCACAATGTGGGGGAGACAGCGTGAGGGTGGGGGGGTGTGTGTGGGGGGGGGGGTGTGGGGGGGAGTGGTGAGGGCACGGGGATGCATGTGCATGACATTTCGAAATTTTAATCGGTGTATTAAAGTTGTGCATCCTGTAGCTCAGTGGTTAGAGCGCTCGCCTTACAAGCGTGAGATTATACCAGTAATTAATATTGTTATCTGTGTTCGAATCCGGGCAGGTCAGGGCCAAAAAGTTTCCTTATTCCACACACACACGCACACACACACGCCTGATATATAATCCCTCCAAACAAAACCACAATAATAAAATTGGTCATTTCAATCCAACGACTGTTGGCCCCCGATGCTATAGAAATGCGTACATTGCTGTTATTGATGGCAATGCTGTACTGATTATGGGCAGCTGAGGTCTCAGTTGCTCGTGGTTTTATTGTGTACGTGAGGGTATAATGACAGCAGTCCTGGCCTCTACCATCCCCCTGGTCACCTGTTTCACTCACTGATTACCCTCGGAATTAAAACAAAAATCCCTCCATGGTTGGTGTGAGACCCGAAAGTGCCCTTCACACCCCTAAACACATGTCCACTTGTTCCACTGTCTTGAAATAATAATATGTAATAATACAATAATAATAATACGATCCTTGCATTTTGATACAGGGCTTTTCACATCTCAAAGCGCTTCACAGAATACACTGTAAAAATGAATTGACCGTGAGCAAAACGCGGCAGCCAATTGCGCACAGCAGCGTCCCCACGAACAGTGGTGGATTGAAGAAAACGACCAATTTTATCATTGATATTTTTGGGAGGGATTGTTATTTGGCGTGTGTATGTGTGTGGAGTAAGGAAACTTGACCAGGGCTTGGCCCTGATCTGCCTGGATTCGAACACAGGTCTCACGCTTATAAGGCGAGTGGCTCTAACCACTCTAACTACAGGAGCTCCACTCAATCTCAAAGGTACTTTCTAATGATAATTATAATACTAATAATCCTTGCACTTGATATAGCGCTTTTGATGTCTTCCAGAATATTTGTAGAATATACTGTAGTATAAAGTGATTGACTGTATATTTGTGGGCGAAACGCAACAGCCAATTGCGCACGGCAGCGTTCTCCATACAAACAGCCGTGGATTGAAATGACAGATTTTTTTTTTTTAAATTATTATTTTTTTATTGAGGGATTATTATTAGTGGTGTAATGAAACTTTGCCCAAGGTTTCGCTTTTGACCTGCCTGATGTAAGAAGGAAACTTCTGCCTGAGTGACTCGGTTGCTTTCTGTCACGTGGAAGAAATGTATCGACAGCCAAAAATATCTACTTACGTATCGCTATCTTCACAATATTAAGATTGGGCATTTTGCGGTATCTAGATTACTAGAGAACAAAGGTCCAAATTCTAAAGATCGAAGGCAACTGTGGGGCGAGTATTCCCATCAGGAGAGGCTGGGAGGTCTATATCCATATGAGGGGGGTGGGGCTGGAAATGGTGGAGGCGGTTGGGTGGGGGGGGGGGGCAGGTCGACCGACAGAGGAGAAAGTGGGATACAGAGGGAAATGGGTTGAAGAGGATTTGGAGGGAGGAGATTCCCCAATCCGTACTAGACCCAACAGTCCTCCCCGACACATCTCCCCCCCCCCCCCCCACCCACCCTTACATAGAAGACAGGTGTCTCTGAACTTGAGTAGGGGGTGCTCAAGTGTAATGACTGTTTCTTGCTACGGCAGCCAATTCTGTGTATGGCAAACGAAAGATGTGTGTGGGGGATTTAAAGGACTCCTGTAGCTCGGTGGTTAGAGCAAGCGAGAGACCTGGGTTTGATTCCCGGTCAGGGCGAAACCTTTCGGTGGCTTTCCGTGTTCCTCTAACACGCCTGAGAATAATCCCTCGAAAAAAAGTCCCAACATTAATTCGGTCACTTTGATCCACGACTGTTTGTGGGGGAACGCTGCTGTGCGCAATTGGCTGCCGCGTTTCGCCCACAAATCTACGGTCGATTCACTTTACAGTACATTGTGTGAAGCGCTTTGGGACGTCGAGCAGATGTGAAAAGCGCTCTATCAAAATGCAAGGATTATTATTGTACAGTATTTATATTATTATTCCCCCTCTCCCTCATTGCGTTTTGTAGGCAATCACTCCAGCTAACTTCCGCGCGATGCAAAGCAGCTACAAAGTGAATCACACCACCACAACAACAATAAAATTACACTTGTATTTCATGTCAGGAGGACATCCCAAGCTGGACAGATACTGGGGGGGGGGGGACGGAAGTTGGCTCGGGGGACGTGGAGCAGGCCAGAGCCCGCTGAGCGGAGGGAGGGGGGAGTGGGGGGATGTGTGGGGGGGGCGGGCAGGTTGGTAAGGAGACAGGAGGTCACGGATGTAGGGTGGGGGGTGGGGGGTGTGGGGTGGGAAGGTTGTGGAGGGCTTTAGATTTAAATGTACACGTTTTGCTCGGCATAGTGTTGTTTAGGAAGCCGGGTGAGAGAACGATCTCCCTTCTCTTTCGGAATAGTGTCAAGCAACCTTCCACAGGTCCAGCAGACGACTGGGACCTTGATTTCTCATCTAATCTGAAAGACGGCAGCTCCGTCAATAAGGGCACCCCCCCCCCCACCCCACCCCTCCCACCCCCCCCACCACCAGCACACAACGCACAGGAATGCCGGCTTAGTCTGTGGCGGGCAAAGTCCCAACAGAGTGGTTTGAACCATCAACCTTGTGAGGCAAGAGAGCCTCCAGGCTGGCGGCCACAATTAATTTTACGACTGCTGAGCAAACTCTTTAGAACATAATATAATAATGACAAGAATAATAAATAATAATTATAATCAGCGTGGCATTTGATATCACGCCTTATCATGTCGTTGAGTACATCTGCTTCGCGGTGGGGGTGGGGGGGGGGCATGTCGTAAAAAAAAAGTTTTGGACTGTACGTTTTGCGGGGACGAAACGCGGCAGCCGATTGCGCACAGCCGATTGTCAGGACGCTTTCCGAGAGCGAGTAAATCCCTCTCCCTCCCTCCCTCCCTCCCAACCCCACCCAAAAAATATATATATATCTGGCCACTCAATCCTCAACAGTTTGCGGGGACAATGTGGAGCCCAATTGGCTGCCCCATTTCGCTCGCAAAACACACGGTCAATTCTCTTTGCGCCGTATTCTACGACGTACGTTGAGAATATTCAGCGACCGCCGGGGGGGGGGTTGGGGTGGGTGGTGAAGGTGGGTGGGGGGTGAGGGGCGGTGGGGGGGGGGGGGGGTTGGGGGGGGTGGGGGGGGGGGAAGGGGCGTGGTGGGGGGGGGGGGGGTCTGGGGGGGTGTTAGTCCATCAGGAGGAGAGTTAATCTGACTGAAACTCTCTTCCCCCCCCCACCCCACCCCCCCCCCCCCCGCCGAAAAAAACCTGACTCTCGCTGACTGTCGTTTGTGTCTCTGCAGGAAGCTGGCTGTGGTTACACGATCGCCGTGATGGCGATCTACTGGTGCACAGAGGCTCTGCCTCTCGCCATCACGGCTCTGATTCCCATCTTGTTTTTCCCAATGTTCAGAATCATGACGTCAGAAATGGTGAGTGACGCGCGTACGACGCAACGTCCCCAGGCTGTGTGTGGTTTTTTTTTGGGGGGGTGGGGGGGTTATTTACTCCCTGTATAAAATCACATTGGATCAAACAGCAACAACAACAACAACAACAACTTGGATTTATACAGTCTCTTTCCTCACTCGCTCACTCACTCGCTCGCTCGCTCCACTCCGGATGGCGTCTCAGAGCGTTTCCCAGTAACGGATCCCAGGACCGAGCCAAGGGGGTGTGTGTGGAGGGGGGGTGGGGAGAGAGAGAGAGAGAGAGAGCCACGGGGAACGAGCGAGGGCAGAGCGACACATTAACAGCGTTGAGTCAACCCGGGAACAGTATCTCAGCTACGCTAAGGCAGGAATGCAAGAATGCACAAGCTTAGAGTATCAAGGGGAGACAGGGCAGACACCAAAAACGTATCTCTTTACCCAGAGGATGGATAATTGACAGCTGGAATGTGTTATCAGGAAGTGCGTTGTGAACTCAGGGCAGCGAAGGCTCGTTCAGGGAAAGGTTCGATGGGGAGGACGGGGGTTTTGGGGGGACGTTGAATGGGCCAAAGGGTGTTTTCACCCAAACCCATCTCGTGACACCTGTAGCTCAGTTGGTCAGAATATGCTGTAAAGTGAAATGACTATATTTTGTGGGCGAAGCGTGGCAGCCAATTGCGCACAGCAGCGTCTCCCCCCCGCCCCACAAACAGTCGTGGATTGAAATGATTAATTTACTATTGGGTTTTTTGGAGGAATTATTATTATGTGTGTGTGTGTGTGTGTATGTGTGTGTGTGTGTGGGGAGTAAGGAAAGTTGCCCAAGGTTTCGCCCTGACCTGACCTGACCTGCCTGGATTCAAAACACAGGTCTCCCATGCTTGTAAGGGCAATGCTCTAACCCTTCCTTAATCTTTTTTTCAAACAGGGAAAGATGTCCCTTTTTGGGGGGGCGTGGGTGTGGAGGGGGAGTGGGGGTGGAAGCTAGGAACTGTGTTAAATGGGGGTCACAGTCTAACGGTGTCTCCCGTTGTGCTCTCCGTTCCAGGTGTGCATGCAGTATCTCAAAGACACCAACATGTTGCTCATTGGGGGTTTGATGGTGGCGATTGCGGTCGAGCAATGGAACCTGCACAAGCGCATTGCCCTGAGAGTGTTGCTGATCGTGGGAGTCCAGCCTGCGCTGTAAGCCTCTCGCCCATAACCTGTTCGCTGCAATGGGGCAACGGTGGCCGTGTTGGTTTTGTTGATCGCTGCTCGCCTATGGGTGGGGGGTGGTGGTTCCGAGGGGTCCTTTGCCGAACCATCAGCAGAGGCGATGTTGCCAAATCGCGCGCGTCCAATGGTTTTGGTTTTGCTTGGACTCCGGCGGCCTTTTCACACGGTTCCCAAGTCTCTTGCCTCTTGCCAACCTGCCCGCCTGACCCTTATACACAATCGCGCAAAACAGGGTGCGTCCCTCCGGGGGGGTGGGGAGAGAGAGAGAGAGAGAGAGAGAGAGAGAGAGAGAGAGAGAGAGAGCGCATTTCCATTCCAACAATCTATCTCTGGAATTTCCAAATTCTCAGTACGGTTTGGAGAGTCTTCACGACCACAAAGATTTACATTTGTCCTGCGCCTCTCGCGTCGGGAGGACGTCCCAAGGCGCTGAAAGCACTGGTGACAGGTTTCCCCACGTGCCGGATGCCCGGTTGGCAAAGAAAGAAATGGCTGGATGGAACAACGGTGCAGAATCTGACAACAAGAGGTCTGAAATTCAGGTTTCCCCAAACCAGATGGCAGCTATTGGTTGAGTCCAAAGGGAGTCCCTGTGGCTCGGTGGTTAGAGCCACTCTAGCCTTACAAGCGTGAGACCTGTGTTTCGAATCCAGGCAGGTCAGGGCGAAACCTTGGGCAAGTTTCCTTACTACAAACACATACATACACACACACACACACCTGATAATAATCCGTCCCAAAAATAAAATTGGTAATTTCAAACGGCTGTTTGTGTGGGGGACGCTGCTGTGCGCAATTGGCTGCTGCGTTTCACCCACACATATATACAGTCAATTCACTTTACAGTACATTCTGTGAAGCGCTTTGAGACACAGACCAGAAGACGTGGAAAGCGCTACATCAAATGTCATTATTATTATTATTATTAGTAGTATTATTATTATTACCTCTCCTGCTTCCTGCGGCCTTTAATGCAGTACTTCCTGATTTGGACCTTCTGAATTCATCTTCCGAAGCTAACTCTAAGCTCTCCCTCTCCTCTCTCTCTCTCTCTCTCTGTTGCAGTTTAATGCTGGGGTTCATGGGGGTGACGGCTTTCCTCTCCATGTGGATCAGTAACACGGCACCACGGCCATGATGGTGCCCATCGCACAGCCGTGCTGGACCAACTCAACACCAGCGGCGCAGAGGTAGACAAGGAGGAGACAGAAAACGGATACGTCAACAAGGGATTGGAACTGGCGGAGAAGGGTTCCACGGGGTCTGATGGTAGGCCCTGAGCTACGTTTCTGGTGGGGGGGGGGGGGGGGGTACTGTGGATGGCTCTTTGAGGACTTAGCAGTTTGGGTGGGATTTTTTTGAGGGTGTCCTGTAGCTCGGAGGTTAGAGCGCTCGCCCCTATAAGCAAAAGGCCTGGGTTCGATTCCCGCAAGGCCAGGGCAGTGCAAAACCTAGGCCGGCTTTCCTTACTCCACACCCCTGATGATAATCCCTCAAGAATTTGTATTCCAAAAAAATTGATCACTTCACTCCACGACTGCTTGCGGGGGGGATTGGGGGGGGTGGGGGAGGGGGGCGGGGAGGGGACAACGCTGCTGGGCGCAATTGGCTGCCCACAGATATACAGTCAACTCACATGACAGTAAATTCTGTGAAGCGCTTTGAGACACAGTCTAGAAGACGGGAAAGGCGCCGAATCCAATGCGAGGGTTATCATTATGGACAGTGTTTGGCTCAGGTGCACTTTTCAGTCATAGCCACTGGATGGAGATGTGGAGCAGAAGCCCTGGGTCTCCACCAGCGCAGAAGAGAAAGAGAGAGAGAGGCCATTCGTATCATCTTGTTCTGTTTTCATTCCTTTCGAGAGCAACCCTTTCAGTCCCCAATTAACCTGCCCCTTTTCCCTATACCGCCTGTTAGAATACCTCTCTGGTTCAGGGAAGGGTGGTTGAGGTCAAGACTGTTACAGGTTAAAAAATAATACAACATTTGGTCACTCAATCTACCGCTGAGAGACATTGCCGTGTGCAAATTGGCTGCCACTTTTGACCCTCAGCACTGGCTGGGATTTCAGCGTTTATATTACCGTGTGAAGCGCTCTGAGACGCTGTCCGGCGTGGAGGGCGCTATCTAAATCCAAATTGTTGTTGTTGTGTTCTCACCACGCTCCACCACACTGCAATGGGGGGAGGAAAGGATTAAAGAATTCAATGAGAGAATGGATGTCAGATTGGTACATTTTTATCCTGTTCCTAAAACAGACCACATCTACTCCACGGCGATGGAAAAGGCCAAAGAAGACACCATTTGTGAGGGTAAGGAAGACTTTTGTCAACGTCAGGCGACCAGGTGACTGGATTAATACCTTGGACTAAAAGGCTTTAGAGGCTGGGTGGAGACTGGTAGACTTTGGAACGAGACAACGAGAGTGAGGTTGTTATATTCTTAGATCAGAGGAGGTTAAGGGGTAAGTTGATGGGAGTTATTCCACATTCTGGAGATAATTGACAGGTTGGGTTAGATTGTGGATGGCTCCTGCCTCTGGTAGAGGGATCGTTACGATGCGTAGGGCCTTCAAATTAGAACCCAACCTGACATCTTGCCGTCCTGAATGTCCCACAATTTGGTGGTTCAACCCACTGCCAACTCCTCATGGCTGACTTCCTCCAGGGTCACACTGACATCACTTCCCATTGTGCTGCGAGGTCATGTCAGTGGAGACCTCTTATCGACGTCCCTTTCACGCAGAAAGAGGCCTGTGGAGATGTCCTAACATACGTTATTAATGTACAAATGGACGCATTGACTGTTGTTCACCACACGTCTGTGAAAATCAGGTCAATATAAGCAACGGAAAACAATCCCTGCCCCACCCTACCCTACCCCCACCCTGCCTTGCCCAACCACTCCAGCAGGACAAGTGTCCCCCCGTTCCCAATAGCAGGATGGGCTGGGGTGGTGGGGGAGGGGGAGGGGGGGTGGGGGAGTCATCCCAGATGACCTCGACGAACACAGTCACTGACCCAACCGTCCCCCAACGCAGAGTATCCGAGTAACAACCTGAGCTAAACTCTACCCTTTAGGCAACGGTCACGCCTACCCCATCGAGCACGAGAGCGATCAGTGTGAGCAGGAGCAGAGCACAGCGGAGAAAGAGCACCTGAAACTCTCCAAAGGAATGAGTCTGTCTGTTTGCTACTCGGCGAGCATTGGGGGAACTGCAACTCTGACTGGAACGACCCCAAACCTCATCTTGGTGGGACAGCTGAAACAGTATGTACGGTATTTCGCGTGTCAGCTCAGTACAGTACAGTACAGGGATTGTCTGATAACTCGACTCTGGCCTAACTTAATAATGATAATAATAATAATCATCCTTGCATTTGATCCAGTAGCTTTTCACATCTTATCGATGTCTCGAAGCGCTTCACGGAATATACTGTAAAGTGAATTGACTGCATATACAAATCTATACATATTATTAATATTTGTGGGCGAAATGCAGCAGCCAATTGCACACAGCCGCGTTGTCGTCGTCGTCCCCCCCCCCCCCCCCCCCCGTCCCCCA
>JAYJKW010000137.1:28947-64146 GCA_035084275.1 Hydrolagus colliei
TGGGCTGACGAAAACTCGCTCCGAGATAGCAGCCTACCGGGTCATCAAACAGGTAGTACAAGAAGATGGGCAAGATAGCGTTCGCCGAAATCTGCGTCCTCATCCTCTTCATCATCCTGGTGTTGCTGTGGTTCACCCGCAATCTGGATTCATGCCGGGATGGTCTGTCTTGTTCTCTACCAAAAACAAAAAAGTAAGTTCTAGTTCTAGGCATTCTTTCTGTGCTTCTCGTGTAAGCTATATAAATGTAAGTTTTGATTGATTGATTGATTGATTGATTGAACAAACTTCCTCTTCAACCATTGTTACGGTCACTAATCCAAACCCCCCACACCTAGTGCTCTGGCGCGCTATCCTGCGTGAGGCTCTGTAGCTCAGGTGGTTAGAGCACTCGCCTGCTTTGTTTCAGATACGTCTCTGACGGTTCAGTTGTCATCTTCATCGCGATCCTCATGTTTGTCGTGCCGTCGGAGGAAACTCGATGGAGAACCTTGGAGAAGCCCAGCGCTGGGAATAAAGTACGAGGTAGGTATTGAGTGAGGGGGGGTTTGGTGCTATCTTCGTCTCTGCAGTTTCGGCAATCTGCATTGCCCGGCCCTTGAGAACGCTCGGTTGTGAATCGGGTGTGTTTTTGAAGTTGATTGGAAACCGTGGAGCTCCTGTAGCTCAGTGGTTAGAGCCACTCTCGCCTTGCAAATGTGAGACCGTGTGTTTCGAATCAGGGCAGGTCAGGGCAAAACCTTGGCCGAGTTTCCACACACACGCCCGCCCTAATAATAATCCGTCCAAAAAAAAACTCTAATAAATTGGTCGTTTAATCAACGACTGTTTGTGTGGGGGGAACTCTGCTCTGTGCGCAATTGACTGCCGCGTTTCGCCCAACATATATACAGTCAATTCGCTTTGACAGTCTATTCTATGAAGCATTTTTGAGACGTCTAGAAGATATGTGAACAGCGCTAGAAGACTATATCAAAATGTAAGGATTATTATTATTATTATTTCAGTTGCAAAGAATTTTGATGCGTCGTTTCTTTGAGGGTGGGATTTCTTCTTCCCTCTTTGTCTCTGTGAATTTTATTATCTTTTGTCTGAATAATCCATTTGGATTTCCCCCACCAGGGGAAAGTGTCGTTGAGGAGCCAACTAAGCCAAACAGTCAGGAAAAACCTGAATAACCCCAGCAAAGGTACAATTACTATAACAGTGCTAGTATTACTATAACAATTACTATAACATCTGACCTTCCTCTTCGACCGTGCCTTCAGCTGCCCTCCTATCTCTCACCTCCTTTCCTACTCTCTGTTTCCTTACTCCACACACACACGCCTAATAATAATCCGGTCCCCTCTAAAAAAACCCCACAATAATAAAATGTATGTTCCCTCTCCCCCCCTCTCTATCTCTCTCTCTCTCACACACACACACACACACACTACACACACACACACACACGGGAGCAAGCTACAAATGATTTGGATGCCTCGCGTCAGTTAATTTCTTTCACAAGTTCTAGATATTCCCTTTTGTGACTGACTGTGTTTCCTTCTTAAACGCTGACCAGATGAGCATCGGAAGCCTCGGATTTCAAACCTCTTGTCGTGGCGTTTGGTGTGCAACATAAATTGCCCTGGAATGTGGGTGCTGTTGTTGGGAGGAGGTTTCGCCCTAGCAAAGAGCTGTGAGGTAACTCTAAACGCTTATTCCCTCCATGTACAGAAATGGTCTGCATCACACACACACACACACACACACACACACACACACATAGGGTCGCAACAATGGAAGCCCTTCGGATCAGCTCATGTTGGAATCGGAAACAATTCTGGAGTTCAGTCATCGACAAGGAAGGTTACCTGCGCGAATAATGGTCTTAAAAAGACGACAGCCAAGATCGGAAGTGGAGCTCCCGTAGCTCAGCGGGGTTGAGCACTCGCCCTTACAAGCGTGAGACCTGGGTTCGAATCCAGGCAGATCAGGGCGACAACCTTGGGCGAGTTTCATTACTCCACACACAACACACACACACGCCAATATTATTCAAAGACTGTTCAAAACTCTGTAGGTTATGTCATCTCCACCCCAGGCTCGATGAGCCTAATACCCCCTCCCCCCCCATCCTCACCTGACTACACTGCCCCCCCCCCCTCCCCCCCCCCCCCCATTCCCCCAAAGGAACAAGTTCAATATCCTTGTCCTCACTTTGAAAGCCCCTCGCGATCTTGCCCCACCCACCCCTGTCTACCCTGTGGGGAGTGGGACAAATGACATTTACATATAAAACACACTGCACGCGGTTATCGTATGTTGTTGCACACGGATCTCACATGCCACCGGACACGGATCTCACGTGCACAGTGTAGCGAAGAGCCTTTGGGCACAGTTTGCACGGAGGAGGGAGATATACATTCCTCGTCTCAGTGCTGAGGGACTGGATTCAAACCTATCCAAAATGATACCGTCAATATCTTTTGAGAGAAGATTTACAGTACCAGATTTAACACAGGATTGGGGAAAGCTGTGACTGTGTTGGCTGAGACATGATTCCATTGCTTTTTTCAGGTGTCAGGACTGTCTGACTGGTTAGGCCAACAGCTGCTACCGCTCAAAACCATCCCACATTGGGCCATTGTCATTATTATCTGCTTGCTGATCTCACATCATCACGGAGTTCACCAGCAACGTTGCCACTGCCACCATCTTCCTCCCCATCATAGCCTCCTTGGTAAGTAAGCCACAGGCCCCTTTCACTTCACTTTACCGGGTCTCGTTCGGATCTCAGTCCGACTCACAATCGGCAGCCTCCGGATCTGAGAGTTCTTGCCCAATTTGGGACTCGATGATATCTTTGTCCAGTCTCACGCACTTCACAGAGAGAGTTTTACCAGATTGATGTGACCACGAGGCTACCTAGCGGAGGGCGAACATTAGTACTGCGGGTCATGTGGCTTGATAAACGTCATTTGTTTTTGCTCAGCCGTGTGTCTGACACGCGTGGAAGCCCATCACCGTGTTTAATAACAGTCTCCAAACCAAGCTGAGAGTTCCATGCATCCCACCCACACATGGAAATCCCAGAGAGAGATTGTTGGAAAGAAATGCAGCCAGGCTCATTTGCCTCATAGTTGCATGGAATGAGTCAAGCTGTAGAACAGGTAATTCAACCAACGAGGTCCACGCAAGTTATACGCCATTCGAGAATCCTTTTCCTCCAAATTGATACGATATAGAGTCCCAAATTGGGTTGGATATGTTGGTAGAGGATAAAAACTTCTTCACTCAGAAAGTAGTGAATTGATGGAATTCTCTCCCCCCCAGAAAAGACTGTAGATGCTCAGTCAGTCCTTGAACATATTCAAGACTGAGATTGATAGATTTCTTGTGGATAAAGCGATTAAGGGGATATGGGGATAAGGTGGGGCAGGTGAAGTTAGATTAGAAGATCAGCCATGATTTTATTGAATGGCGGGGGGCAGGCTCGAGGGGCTGAATGGCCTACTCCTGCTCCTAATTCGTATGTTTTTAACTTCATTTTAAGACAATTTCTTCTCACTTGCCCATCCAGGCTGTATCATATTCAGATCAACCCTTTGTATGTCATGATTCCTGCCACCTTAAGTGCTTCCCTTGCCTTCATGTTGCCTGTCGCAACACCTCCCAATGCCATCGTTTTCTCGTATGGGCACCTCAAGGTCATCGACATGGTGAGTACATCGAGGGGATGGGCGCAAAGGGGTGTGAGATCCTCCGCAACCCGTTTAGTTAAATGGTTTAAATTATCCCGTTGCTTACTTGGGTCGAAAAAGACTCCACTCGTGTTAATCCAAGAGTTTGCACAACAGCAATAGCGATAGTCACAATAATAAATCCTTGCATTTGATACCATTGCCACGTCTCAAAGAGTTCACAGAATATACTATAAATATATATTGTAAAGTATATCAAGTGTTATTATCTCAGCGCCTTGGGACGTCCTCCCAACGCGAAAGGTGCTCTAGAAATGTAACTTTTGTTTTTTGGGGTCACTTTATAAACACACACAGAATATATTGGTTGATAATAAAAATACTAATGATCCTTGCGTTTGATATAGCATAACTTTTCGCACCTTGTGGACGTCTAAAGCGCTTCGCAGAATATACTGTCAAGTGAATTGACTGTATGCTTGCGGGCGAACGCGGCAGCCAATCGCGCACAGCAGCTTTCCCCCCCCGCCGCCCCCCCCCCCCCCCCCCCCACCCCACAAACAGTATATACGTAAAGTACAAAAAGGAGTCAGTGTGAGGGTTTCACTAATGGTGTGCTTGTGGCATGCAGCCTCCTTGTCTAACACTGTCCGTCTAGTCGCTAAGCGTCGATGTAGCCTCGTCGGAAGTGCCTTTTTTTTTCACCCCCCAAAAATCGTCGAATCTAACACCGACCTCTGTGTTGCAACAGATCAAGGCAGGAGTTGTCTTGAACATGGTGGGAGAGTGATCTGCGTGAATCTGGCCATCAACATCTGGGGTAATAGGTTGTTTCACCTGAGCACGTTTCCCCCTGGGCAAACATAACCAGACTATGATGCTCTCGAAGCCCAGGGAGACGATTCGTGCTTCGTATCGGACCTCAAGCTGACCTCTACACAAGAAAACACTGAAGACATCCCGGCCAATATTCAACGCATATGTGGATGTGCTGAAGACCGACTCCCTACACACTCTCCCCCCCCCCCCCCCCCCCCCCCCCCCCCCACCCCACTACCCATCCCCCCCACCCCACTACCCACCCCACAACACTCCACACCCCCCCCCCCCCCCCCCCACCCCACTACCCACCCCACAACACCACCTCATCAAACGTCATTCTTCATTGTGAATCTAGCCCGAGACCAACCTTTGTGGTCGGTCGCCCAATAAAATTCACGCCACTGATCGAACGTAGACCTGCCTAGGCTCGGGCCGATGTTCAGGGAGAGAGATGGCATGGGCTTCGTGGGCGACCTCGCGGGCCACAGATTGGCCGACTCTACCCTAGACAATCGGCTTCGGGTCTATTCTCGTAGCTCTGACTTCCCTTTTTAGGCAATTGTGCCAGAGGGGTTTGACGTACTCGCACTAATGTTACCAGCTGTAAACAGAGCGTCGGTCTAAGATGCTCGGATTAAAAATGAAGTTTATTAAACTTTTCATGAAAAAGTTGCATTATTTGACGCTCTCTCTGACTCTCCATCTCCTAGTAGAACACATTCAAGATCCTTGCTCTCACATTCAAATCCCCCCCAGTTTCGCTCTCTCTACTCCCAACACCCCCCCCCCCCCCCCCCCATTTTTAAATGGGCCAATGAAGACAGCACTCCTAACAGGTACAGTATGTCTGTGAAACATCAATCTTTTTTTTTAATTAGCTCCTAGATTCAGCTAAAAGCCTTTTTCTTTTGTTTCCCCTGACACCAAATGGTGGGTTTGGAGTCAATGGACATACATTGGTGAGGGGCTGAGGGCTGGTTGTTGTGAGGGGGCTGGGGGTTTAGAAAGGTGACTGACCAGTTTATCTGCAGGCTTTGTCTGACTCTCTCTCTCTCTCTCTATGAGCTCAGCTGATGTCCCTATTGACGCACCCACATCCCAGCTAATGGTATCATCACCTTGAGTATCATCAACTCAGTTTTCAGTGCTCACAGCTAAGATTGGGGACAGAGATTGGTAGGGCTGGTAGGGGTGGGGAGTTGGGGGGGAGGAAGGATATCAGGACAGAGGAAGAAGACAGTCTGAGAAGAGGAGGTCCCAGGAACAATCCCTGATCTCCAAACCCCAAGTTGTGAACACAGGAAGAGGCTTTAGGATAGGAGGGTGCAAACCACAAGCCTTTCTCAGGAACTCACTCACTGTGTTAATCGCTGGACACACACATATACACACCAGTGTACTGTCACTGTGTCACACCCACCAGATCAGACATTCAATCACAAGCAACTGAGCAGCTTGGATTGTGAGTGAGTGATTGAGAGTGTGTGTGAGTAAGTTGTGTGAGTGAGTGAGTGAGTGAATGTGTGTGTGAGTGAGTGAGTGAGTGAATGTGTGTGTGAGTGAGTGTGTGACTGAGAGTGAGAGTGTGTGTGGGCAGACACAATGCATCCTACCTTGAGGTTCATCAAAATCTACTGGACCTATTTCGTTTTCTTCCTGACGCCTATTGTATTTCTGCCTTTACCGCTGCTGGTGACAAGCAAGGTGAGCTTATTAACTTACTTACTCGACTTACTGATACTTGATATATACCCACTGACATCCCCCCCACCCCCTCCCCAACCACCCACCCAACCAACCACCTTCTCTCCCTCCAATACAAAACACATACACACAACACACTCGACTCTCCAAAGACAAGGATTTCTGAAGAGCCTTCAGTCACCCTCCTCTACCCCTCTAGCTCTCCTCCCTTCCTGATGACCCCCCCCCCCCCTCCCCTACTGATGACACCCCCCCTCCCCCACCCCAGCTTGGGTCCCACATCCCTGAATGCACTATGAATGGTGCCATCCAAACATCCACTTGTTCCTCTTTTCCCCCGTTCTCCCCTGGCCCTATTTTCACGCCTGTTTGCGGGACGTTGCTGTGCGTAATTTGGCTGCCGCGTCTCGCCCACAAACATGCAGTTCATTTTCCTACTTTCCTTCCCCAAACTCTGTGAAGCGCTTTGGGACGTCGACAAGACGTGGAAAGCCCTGTACAAACTTGAGGATTACTCACTATTACTTATTTATTAGTATTATTATTGTTGTCCCAGCGTCTTGGGACGTCCTCGTCACTTGAAAGTCTGCGTGCCATTTTGTGCCTGTTGTTGCGACAGATATCGTCTTGTGGCTACATCATCATCCTCATGGCTGTGTACTGGAGCACAGAAGTCATTCCTTTGGGCGTCACGTCGCTCATCCCAATAGTCCTCGTCCCATTGTTTGGCATCATGACGGCTCGAAACGTAAGCGAGCTTCAGTCGCCACAACCGTCACATTAACACATACTGTAATAATAATAACACTGACAATAATCCTTGCATTTGTTATAGCGCTTTTCACGTCTTCTGAAAGTAGGTAGAGAGAGGGGAGGGGAGGGGGGGGGAGGGGGGGGTGCGGAAGGCGAAGGGAGAAAGCATCAGTAACGCAATCGCACCAATTATGTTGCCCGCGTTCTCACCCGTACCAAACTTCGCCTCCCCCATTACCCCAGTACTTTCCAGACTTCACTGGCTCCCTGTCCCAGAGAGGATCGACTTCAAGATCCTCACCCTTGTCTTCAAATCCCTCCACTCCTCTGCGCCCTCCTACCTCTCTGATCTCCTCTCTTCTCAAACCAGCTCCCGTTGCCTTCGCTCCACCGGGTCTGGCCTCCTCCATGTCCCCCCCGAGTCCTCCGCTCCACCCTTGGCGGCCGTGCCTTCAGCCACTATGGAGGCTCTGGAACTCCCTTCCTCACTCCCTTCACCCTCGCCCCCCTCTTCTCCCAGTTTCGGATCCCAGTTGAAGACCTTTCTCTTCGACTGCGCCTTTTGATCACCTTTCTGCCCCTGCCCCTGGCTCGGTCCCAAGGATCCGCTATTGTGAAGCGCTCTGAGACGCCGTCCGGCGTGGAGGGCGCTGTATAAATCCAAGTTGTTGTTGTTGTCGCTACCATGTGGTGTTTTGTGTTCCTAGGTGGCCCTGCAATACATGAAGGACACAAATATGTTCTTTCTCGGTGGCTTGCTGGTGGCGCTGGCCATTGAAGAATGGAACCTCAACAAACGTATTGCGTTGAAGGTGCTCTTGTATTTTGGAGTCAAGCCCGCGAGGTAACGACGACAAGCGACGACAGTAGTAACTTCGATTTGTACGGCGCCCTCCACGCCAGTGTCCTTTAACAGGCTGTTTGCTGCCCGTGGATACTACCAGTTTGCACTCTTACAACGTATAGGAGGAGGAGGAAAGTTTTCTGTTCAGGAAAACGGTCATTCCTCAATAATAATAATCCTTGTATTGGATATCGCCGCTTTCCACATCTTATCGACGTCTCAAAGCGCTTTACAGAATATACTGTAAAATGAATTGACTGGATATATATTTGTGGGCGAAACGCGGCAGCCAATTGCGCACGGCAGCGTTCCCCCCCCCCCCCCCCACAAACAGTCGTGGATTGAAAATGACCAATTTTATTATTGTGGGTTTTTTGGGAGGGATTATTATTAGGTGCGCGCGCGTGTGTGCGTGTGGATGTGTGTGTGTTGAGTCAGGAAACTTGCCCAAGATTTCGCCCCGATCTGCCTGGATTCGAACACGGGTCTCGCACTTGTAAGGTGAGTGCTGTTTAACCACCGAGAGTACAGGAGCTCCAATAACGAGCGTGGAAGATGAGGGTTGTGATGTAGAGGTAGTACAGGGGGCTGAGAATGAGTGGGAGAGGAAGCGAGAGCCAGCCCCTCCTCTCTAAGCCTTTTACATTGGCAAAAAAAAAATGTTGAAAGTTGCTTGTTGCTCGCAGGTTAACGATGGGACTGATGGGGGTGACAGCCTTCGTTTCCATGTGGCTCAGCAACGCAGCCACCAGTACGATGATGCTCCCCATCGCAAATTCCTTGTTGGAAGAGCTCGGGATGAGCAAGGATAAGTTTGACCAGACAATCGAGAAGGAGTTAAGCACACAACGCATGCTTCACCAGCAACCCAATGAAATGCCAATCTTGAAAACGTTTCCAGGTAACAATAGTAATAATAATGACAATCCTCGCATTTGACATCGCAGCTTTTCAAGTCTTACCGGCGTCTCAAAGCGCTTCACAGAATATGCCGTAAAGTGGATTGACTGTATATATATTTGTGGGCGAAACGCGGCAGCCAGTTGCGCACGGCAGCGTCCCCCCCCCCCCTCCCCCCCCACACACACACACACAAACAGTCGTGGTTTGAAATGACCAATTTTGTGTCGCCCGCGTTCCGGGTGGGTTTGGTCTGGTTTGATTCGGTCGTTTTCTCTCTCCGCCGCACTCATTTCGACTTGAAACGGAACAAGTTTCCACGGACCCCGAGGAGGCAGCCACACAGAGGCGGAATATCAACAAGCTGGTCACTCTGAGCATCTGCTACTCCGCCAACATCGGTGGGACGGCCACTCTGACCGGCGCGGCACCCAACGTGGTGATGGAGGGACACTTTAACCAGTGAGTTGCTGCCGTTTTCTGTACCGCTCACCACCCGAACACCCGCGCTCTCATGTTGCCTCCCATCTGCGATGGAAGTGTGGAAAAAGCTTCTTCCCTAAAGGCGGTGCCTGTCTCAACGAATGTGAGTGACTGCCCGAGTAACTGTGTGCACCTGACAGCCTTTGCCCTGAGAGGATATCGAGCCGAGGCTCTCACCCAACTCCCCTATGATCTCTTATAAAAATAACGTAATAATAATAATCTTTGCGTTTGATATAGCGCCTTTTTCACGTCTTCCTGACTGTGTCTCAAAGCGCTTCACAGAATATACTGTCGAGTCAATTGACTGTATGTTTGTGGGCGAAACCCGACAGCCAATTTGCACACAGCAGCGACCCCCCCCACCCACCTGCCACCCCCCCTCCACACACACACACACACAAACAGTCGTGGATTGAAATGACCGATTTTATTATTGTGTTGTTTTTTTTGGGGTGGGGGAGGGATTATTATTAGAGTCCAGAATGCCCACTCTGGGTAACATTACTGTGTGATACACACTGCCGTTCTGTCACATAAACAGTGATATTCAACAGAGAAAGCCGGTATCAAGCTTAGCACTGGCGGGTTAATCACCCCCTGGCGCCCTCATGTTAATAAACACAAGAGCAATGTCTGTGCTCTTATTCCAAGAACTTGTAGCTCTGTGGTTAGAGCACTCGCCTTACAAGTGTGAGACCTGTGATGTGAATCCAGGCAGGTCAGGGCAAAATCTTGGGCAAGTTTCCTTACTCCACACACACACACACACACACACATCCACACACGCGCCTAATCATAATAATCCCTCATAAAAAAATTCCCCTCAATTTGTCTGTTTTTCGAGGGATTTTAATATATCTTTACATTTTAATAAGGTAAATCAAATTTCACTAGTCTCTACCTCTACTGTTTCTTTTTCCTTGATCTCAACTCTCTTTTCCGAAGCCTCCTGGTCTCTAACTCTTGTGTTTCTTGTACGTTTACAGTGCCTGACAATGTTGTTATTTGCGTTTATTTCCAAAAGGTTATTCCCGGATAATGGAGGGGTCATTACGTTTAGCTCGTGGTTCGTGTACTCTTTCCCCAACATGCTGATCATGCTGTTCCTCTGCTGGATATGGCTGCAGATATATTTCCTGGGAGATGAGTAAGTGTCGTATCTTACCTAAATGCAAGTTGTTGCTGTAATATGAAATTTTTTTTTTGGTGGTTACGATTCGTGTTTTCCGTTACTTCCACTGGAGTGTGTGTTGGGGTTATTGATGGGAGTTTAACCAGCCAACGCCCCCCCACCACCCCCCGCCCTTTCCCCCCCCCCCCCCAAAAAAAACCCTCTAGATCTTGTCATTTAGATTTCTGGCAAATTTCCTGCTGCTTGTTTCCCTGGGACCATATTACTCATTGGGGCTTTGTCTTGCGTGGCTAACAAGAGGCGAAATGGAAGAAGGATCCTTGCTTTACATGTCTGGTCTGTCATCAGCACTATTCTGGCTCAGGAACCAAACCACCGAGACCACCGCAGGGGCATGTCTCTGTTCTTTCTGTTGCCAACCATATCTCTTTGAAGCTCCTGTGGCTCAGTGGTTAAGAGCAGTCGCCTTACAAGCGTGAGACCGGTGGGTTCGAATCCAGGCAGGTCAGGGCGAAACATTGGGCAAGTTTCCTTACTCCACACACACACACGCCTAATAATAATCCGTCCCCCCAAAAAAACACAATAATAAAATCGGTCATTTCAATCCATAATTGTTTGTGGGGGGGGGACGCTGCTGTGCGCCATTGGCTGCCGCGTTTCGCCCACAAATATACAGTCAATTCACTTGACAGTATATTTTGTGAAGCGCTTTGAGACGTCGATAAGATGTGAAAAGCTGCTATATCGAAATGCGAGGATTATTAATACAGTATTATTATTATTAATATAAGCTAGTTCGGCCCCAAGGAAAGCCAAGCTAAATTGACAACGTGTGTTGTTCCAACAGTTTTAAGAAAAACTGGGGCTGTGGAACATTGCAAACGTGGAAGGAATTAGCAGGATACCAGGTCATCAAAGAGGAGTACAAGAAATTGGGCAAAATGTCCTTTGCTGAAATACTTGTTCTCATTCTTTGCGTCACCCTGCTGTTACTGTGGTTCACTCGGAATCCTTCATTCATGCCTGGCTGGAATATCGTGATCTTTGGCAAAGGCAATTTGTAAGTCTCTACATTTCAATCTTCGAGCGAATGAGACAAAAAAAAGTGTTGGCTTTCGTTAGAGATAAGAGATACGAGAGAGAGGTAAAGCACGCAAAACAAAATTGAGTGTTTTTTTTTTTCGTGTGTTCGAATCCAGGCAGGTCAGGGCCAAGCTTTGGGCAAGTTTCCTTACTCCACATGCCTAATAATAAATAATCCCTCCCAAAAAACCGCACTGATAAAAAATTGGTCATTTCAATTCACGATGGTTAAGTGGGGGAAAACCCTGCTGTGCGCAATTGGCTGCCGCGTTTTAGCCCACAAATACACAGTCAATTCGCTTCACAGTATATTCAGTGAAGCGCTTTGAGACGTCGATAAGACGTGAAAAGCCTCTATATCCAATGCAAGCATTATTATTCCGATTATTATTACAAATGTAAATTTTTGCTACCGTTCCTCACTGTCTGTTCTCCACCGCTATGTTTCAGATACATCACCGACGCTACAACTGTAATGTTCATTGCATTTCTCATGTGCATTTTGCCATCAAAGATACCGCGATGGGAAAACTTGTTTAAGGACGAATCCAGCCCTGAACAGGAGTTACATGGTGTGTATATCCAGGGTGTGATCCTTGTCCCAGCCGTTGACACACACCGTGGCTTGTCGTCAAGTCTAATAAGCCTGCCCTGGGCACAGTAATTGTATTGGCAAAGCACTCTTGAGACTGTTGCGCGACTGTTTCACCCCCAAATACAGCCAATCCATTTTACAATATATCCCGTGAAGCGCTTTGAGGCAACTCAACCCTATCGAGGAGCTACATCAAGTGCAATGATTCTTGTTATTCTCATTCACAATATAATTGGAAGTTGGTTCTTTCTCTCTCTCGCATCAGAAAGCCAGCCAACTAGAAGTTATTGAAATGGCAACAGGGGGATTTTCAAAGCTGATTCACTGTTTTTTGCAAATGAAATGCTGAACAGGTCGACGAAAGAGCCATCGGTCTTCCACACTGTTGGACTGGGATGTGGTGCAACACAAACTGCCATGGAACGTGGTGCTGCTGTTGGGAGGAAGTTTTGCTTTGTCAAAGGCCTGTCAGGTAATTCTAAATGCTTATCCTTCGCACGGATTGTGTTGGGGAGTCCAGTCTAGACTTTCCAAAGAGCCATTTCACGGAGCTCAACCCTTTCAAATCGCAAAGCCAAATAAATCTGTTCGACTTTAGGTCCCGATCTCTCCGTTGATGATAATAATAATCCTTGCATTTGATATCGCGCTTTTCACGTCTGCTAGACAACTCAAAGCGCTTCACAGAATATGCTGTAAAGTGAATTGACTGTATATTTTGTGGGCGAAACACGGCAGCCAATTGCGCACAGCGGCGTTTCCCCCCCACAAACAGTCATGGGTTGACATGACCAAATTTATTATTGTGTTTTTTTTGGGGGACGGATTATTATTAGGCGCGTGTGTATGTGTGTGGAATAAGGAAACTTGCCCAAGATTTCGCTCTGACCTGCCTGGATTCGAACTCAGGTCTCACGCTGTTGTAAAGCTAACCACTGAGCTACTGGAATCCTCTCGCCCGAATCAAAAACTCTCACCCAAAGGTGATGGTTTGGCCATTTTCATAAATAATGACTGACTGACGTCAAGCAGTTGGGTTAAATTGGTCCTTCTTATTGTTGCATCCACAAACAGGAGCCAGACAGGTTTCTCACAGAATTAGAAGCGCTGAGCCTTTTAGTGTGATGTGATTATATTCTACTTTCAGGTGTCAGGTCTGATCAGTTGGATAGGTGACCAGTTCGTACCGTCAAATAGCGTCCCACAATGGGCCATCTCAATTGCCTTAATATCGCTGGTGAGTCTCGTTACAGAGTTCACCAGCAACAATGCCACTGCCACTATCTTCCTCCCCATCATGGCTTCACTGGTAAGCACAGCCTCCATTCAATCAATTAATAAATCCAAACTTACATTTATATAGCGCCTTTCACGTCGAGAGGACGTCCCAAGGCGCTGTACAGTCAGGTAGGGACAAGAGCAGGGGGGGGAGGGGTCGGGGCAGGAGGAAGGAGAGTAGGAGAATTGACTGTACATTTGTGGGTGAAACGCGGTAGCCAAATTGCGCACAGTAGTGTCTCACAAACAACCGTGGAAGTGGGGTCAGGGGAGAAAGAGGATAAGAGGACAGGTCGGGGTAAGGGGGGGGAGGGGGGGGGAAGGAGTGCAGGAAAACCGACTGTATATTTGTATATTTGTGGGCGAAATGTTCATTCGATCATTTCGCAAGCTTACCTCGCACAAGTCGACACGACGTGAGAGATGCGTGGACAAACTCGGAAACCATTCAGGGTATCTATCATTGGGAGTTTTATTTGTAGCATTTGTACAGATGGAAGTTGCTGTCTCAAAGTACAGGTGAAAGGTTTTTCTATCTGTTGCTTTAACTGCTTTCTTTCCTGCCCATCAATCCAGGCATTGTCCATGAGGATCAACCCTCTGTATGTAATTATTCCTGCCACTATAGTTACTTCCTATGCCTTCATGTTGCCTTCAGCATCTTCTGCGAATGCTTTAGTTTTCTCCAGTGGGCACCTGACAGTCATGGACATGGTAAGTGTACATAAGAGTCGCAAGTGAGAGGACCCGGGTTCGATTCCCGGCCAGGGTTAAAATGCTGGGCCAGTTTCCTTACTCCAAATGGCTCTGTTCACCTAGCAGTGACAATAGCAACAAACAAAGAATCCTCGGCTACTCAGTCACACACACACACTCGTGGGCTCGAGACTCTAAACTCTGTGCCCCCCCCCCCCATCACCCCCGAGGGAGGCGCGCCCAAACAGTTTGGCTTTAGCGAGTTCGATTTCACCTTTTAATGTGATGAGATCTCACACCATCTGTTTCTGTTTGACAGGTTAAGGTTGGGCTAATTATGAAGCTGCTGGGACTGCTCTGCGTCATTCTAACCATCAATACCTGGGGTCAGTACTTGTTCAAACTGAACACATTTCCGACCTGGGCAAACAGTTCCGCGACTTGACGGGGCAAGCGGCTGGGAAAAGCAGAGCCATGCCTCGTATCAAGCTTATTTAAGATGATTTTACACGCTGAAAATATCCGGAGACTCCGTAAAGTTGCGATTATTAAACATATAATCTGTCTGACTATCGAGTCTTTGAGTCTCAAATCTCGAAAGTGAGAAACCGGTTTTATTTCGGGTTGTTTTCGTTTGGACGCCAGGAGAGAGAGCAACTCACATCTCTTTTCGAATAGTGACATCAGGACTGTTGCACTTCGAACCCTGAGGATGTGGGGACTTAAGAGACACAGACAGTCAGACAGGCAGACAGTCAGTCAGACACTCGTAGACAGACAGAGAGAAATGCTGAGACTTACAGAGATCTACACACAGACAGAGATACACAGAAACAGAGACACACAGTCAGCTCCCAGCCCAGTTCCACGTAACTGAGTGACTTTAATTGGCTGCCGTGTTGCTCCCACAATTATACACTCAATTTGCTTCACGGTATATTCTGTGAAGCGCTTTGAGACGTCTAGAAGACGTGAAAAGTGCTTTATCAAATGCAAGGGTCATTATTATCTATCGATAAACATGCAGATGGGACCTCAGTCATAATGTCTTATCCACCGCTTCAAACAAACCAGCACGTCCTCGGAAATCCATTGGCGTGTCAAACCGTGAGTCCAAAGTCCTGACGTATAACATGGCACCCACAACCTTCTGACTCGGACGGTTAAAAGAGACAGGTTGACACCGAACCACACTGTAGTAACACCAATTAAATCTGAGCTCTGAACTGAGGCTCCAGCAGATGACCCCACATTGCATTATAGGGGTGAACAAGGAGAGTTGGCCGACTCTTGCCGTCCACTATCATTTTCCGCTCATTGGCCCATTTCACCAAGCCCCCCTCCATGTTATACACCTTCAATAGCCCTTGCAAGCTCTGGCCAGAATCGCTGGCCAAATACTGAGTGAGCTTTTGGGCCATTTGGGAGGACCGGTATCCCACGGTACAGTAGCAGACAAGGTCTTTATTCTCTTTCGTGTCTGAAACACAAAATGGCACCATGAATGAATCAAAAGGAAAGAAGGCCAGGCCAGATGAATGAGCTGCCACAGAATTTTAAAAGTCGGTGGATTCCAAGAGGCAACGAGGAAGACGGGAGGAAGACGAGGGGTTCTAGCCTTGAAAGCACATTTCGGCGATATTGAAGATGCCACTGCGAGAGTTTTCACCGAACACAAGTGAGAATGCAGGGCAAGGCGCAGGGCGTAGGAATAGCTTGACGGGGGTGGTGGTGAATTCAGATGGCACAAGAGAGAGGAAAGTTTGTGGTAACATTGGCCCTAACATTACACTTGTTCACTTCTGAAACATTTTGAAGCATTAAAATAGTAAAATAAAGTTACGACAAGCAGTTGCAACAGAGATACAGAAAGGTGAAGTGTAGTGGAATTCTTGGAGGATAGATGATAGATGTTACCCTCCGTTGATGCTTCGCTAATCTATTTGTCATGTTGTCCGACCCTAAACATGACCCTCAACACAGCGACTAATAAAATCAATTAAATTTTTTTTTAAATGAATACAATATAATATAATCTACCTGCCAGGCCCAGACTTTGAACCACTTCAGCTATGTTGGTGGTGTCTGGATCGACATGTATCGCACCTTCTAGGTGACTGACCTCATATTCAGCTGAACTCCGAGTGTCCTGGAGAGAAAAATTGAACGTTCGAAACTTGAACGGGAAATCCTTTTTTGTCACTCGGGTATCCTTGTTAGCTGATGGTCGGACCGATGGAATGATTCCCATTCTCCCCCCCCCCACCTTCCCCCCCGAACAAAGCTGAATAGAGAGGCTTCCTAATTTACATGCAAGATGGAAGCGACACACACATTCAATTAAACTCAATGGGACATTACTCACAAGACACTGAACATAACTCAGCCCAGCCAACTCGTGCTCAGCGGAGCGGTTCACAACGCACATTCAACAAGCCTTTTTGGAAGCTGAGCCCAAATACTCAAGTATTCAGGAGATGATCGGCCATTGTACAGATGTCAGCCCCCGCCCCCACAACCCCACACCAGGCTGCCAAGATCTTTATCCACGCATTCATCACAACCCGGCTTCATTATGCTAACTCCCTAGTTCCTAGTTTGGTCAGGTTCTCTGTAGATTCTTTGTTAGGGAGAACAGAAGTAGATTTTCTAAGATTATTTTGGGCACTCCACGGTTCACTCTATGATGGATGCTTCAGAGAAAGATCTGCTGGAACAACTCCCAAACTATCGGCATAATTAAGTAAGGTGGAACCCTTTCTGGGAAACCAAAAGTACAGGCTTTGCTTGGGTGTAATTGCTGATCTAAGACGAAATATATCTAACTAAGCAGGGCTTATTCTCACTAAACACTATGTTCGAATGTACTAACTCCCCCGCTCACTAGTCTGAACACTTCTCTCTTGTAATGTTCTAAATTTACCAGGGTGGAGAAGCAGATAAGGACGCTATATCAAATGCAAGGATTATTATTCTAATTATCTGGTTGTATGGCACAGTAAATACTCACCAGCAGTATCATCTGATCTCTCTTCTCCGCCATCAAGCCCTGAACCGTGTCTGACGAAAGTTCTTCCACCCCCTGAAAATAGTTACGAACAAACACGCACACTTGTTTCAACATCTTGACCCCCACCCCCCCGCCCAAGGAGTTATACCCTATTACTCCAGACCCCCAAAACTGTCATCCTGGGCATGTGTATCTTCAGTGAAATTCTCAAATCTGTTCAGGAGAAAAAGAGTGTGAGGGAGCTGCATTAACACACACACACACACGCATACATGAAATGCCAATCATGAAAACTTTTCCAGGTAATAATAATAATATAGTGCTTTTCAAGTCTTATCGACGTCTCAAAGCGCTTCACAGCATGTACTGTAAAGTGAATGGACTGTATATTTGTGGGTGAAACGCGGCAGCCGATTGCGCGCAGCAGCTTCCCCCCCAACACAAACAGTCGTGGGTTGAAATGACCAATTTTATTGTTGTGTTTTTTTTTGGAGGAATTATTATTCGGCGTTAAAGCAACTTCATTACTGCGTGACATCAAAATAATCATTTGGTCTCTCAATCCACCACGGTTTGTGGGACGCTGCTGTGCGAAAGCGCCCACAAAATGCCCGGTTACTACACGTTGCAGTATATTCCGTGACGTCGCGAAGACGTGAATAATAACAATAATAATAATAGTCCTTGCATTTGATAATAGCGCCTTGTCGAGTCTTCGAGATGTCTCAAAGCGCTTCACAATATATTATAAAATTAATTGATTGTACGTTTGCGGGCGAAACGCGGCAGGCAGCCGATGGCGCACGGACTGTAAATTGCATGTATGTTATGGCCCTATTTACAAATACAATAATACAAGGAGTATTATTAACACATTATCGA
The DNA here is from genome assembly GCA_035084275.1 of Hydrolagus colliei. Lineage (NCBI taxonomy): Eukaryota > Metazoa > Chordata > Chondrichthyes > Chimaeriformes > Chimaeridae > Hydrolagus > Hydrolagus colliei. The sequence continues at coordinate 46,822 of JAYJKW010000137.1, forward strand.
TACAATATTGTTCCTCTGACAAAGTTGGTCTGTGATGGGACTCGGCAGCTCTGGGATCCGCCAGCCCAGGGGGCGCTGTGGGAGCAAAGGGGCGGCGCGCGCACTCCTGCCAGAGCAGCTGACGGTTGGTGGCGACGTCTGGGCCGTGAGGCGGAGGAGCGGTTTACAGCCGTCGCTTTAATCCCGGTTATAGACACCCCTCCACAGGGCTAGCCGAACGCTTCCTCGTTTTGTTTTGTAACGTCGCTCTCACGCGAGTGAGCCGCACCTGTCTGAGTCGTCTTGAACGGACGGACGGAGGCGCGATGGCCGCTACCGTCAACACCGTCGAAACAGGTAACGAGCGAGCGAGCGGCGGTCGGAAGTGGGGCCTCAGCGGGGCGGAAGTGGGGCAGAGGCAGCGGGGCGGAAGTCGGGGGGCAGTTAAGACGTTGAGGATTGACAGCTGGGGAATTAGCAGGATTGGGTCAGTGGGGGGACCCAGGGATTGTTAGGGTTAATTTCAAACCTTATTTATTTTATGTTTGGAGCGGTCTAAAACACGTGAAAAGCTCTGTATCAATATGTCAGTATAATAATAATATAATAATAATATAATAATCGTATAATAATAATAATTTAATAATAATAGCATTTGATAAAGCGCTTTTTCACGTCTTCTAGACTTCACGTCTCAAAGCGCTTCTCACAGTAATTCACTGTAAAGTGACTTGGCTGTATATACTTGTGGGCGAAGCGCGGCAGCCGATTGAGGTACAGAACGCCTCGTGTTATTTTAATGGTGGCACCTACTCGGCAGGAAGTCTCTCTCTTTACCCCTCAGTCACCCAGGAATCCACAGTATTATCCCTTACTGCGTTGTCGATGTTTTGAAACCTAAGCGGCATATTTTCATTGTTCCTGTTTGACAGGAATTAGGATTGCTATTCCTGTCTCTCTAGTGCGCTGTCTAGGTCGACAGGGTATCACGGCTTGGATTAGATCATACATGAATGAGCAGTTCATTGTCCTTGAATGCACCCACGTGGGTTTTCAGTGTGAGATACTCTGCATTGGACTGTGAAAAGTTTAGCTCAGCGAGGAAATTAACTCTGTTGTTTCCTTGTGTTTAGAGGAGCAGTCAAAGCTGCGTTTCCAGGTGGAACTGGAGTTTGTTCAGTGTCTGGCAAATCCAAACTACTTGAACTGTAAGTACTGACTGTACTAAGCCAGGGTTGGAGGGTTTTGGAACGTCCGAGCGCCTTGAGACGTCCTCCCGACGTGAAAGGCACTCTCTATCAATGTAATCTTGTCGTAGACAAGATTATTGAGTTTATTGCAGGCGTCGCAAGGCTTCAGGTAGATCGATTGCATTACTTACTAGACAATGAGTAACCCTGCCATCTTACATGGTGAAAACTCTGATGAAAGTGTGTGTGTGTGGGGGGGGGGGGGCAGCAGGAATTGAAAGCTTTAATATATTGTTGAAAGTGTCCCTCGTCACTAATGCATTAACTCCCCCCCACCCCCCCCCCCCCACCACCCACCCATCTCCCCCCCCACCACCCCCTTAAGAAAGTCCAGTTTGCTGCAATGTAGGATAACATCCTCCTCTACCAGAATTCCTACGTCAGTTTAATATTGACCAGATTTTCTGTTGGCCCACCAAGTACGTACAGTACTTAGGATGAGAACGCCCAAAGTTCATTTCACATAAGCAAGCAGCAGAGAGGAAGGAGGCTTTCAGCCCATCAGACTGAGCTGAAGTCCAGCCCAGATTCTGCAGGTGAAAGGGCAGTGTTCTCACCAGCTGAAACAATCACTGAGGATCTTCAGGAAGTGAGAAATCAGAACAGTCAAACAAAAACAATCATCAGAATTTCACTGCCGCCTGTACAGTCAGGGTCAATTGGTTCTATTATTAATAATATTGTCAGCCGCTTAACGGGACACAGAGATCCCATCCTAATCAAAAGCCAGAGGCGCTATTTAATCTTCATCTTAGTTCCCACCAAAAGTATGTCTCAGACCCACGAAGCTCGAGCAAACAATCCCGTACATCAAAGTGTCATCTATGTCCTTCCATCATTTGTCTACACACCACAGTACAATAGAGTGTATATCCTTTGGAAGACCTGGATTTCAGTGTAGTTTGGGCCTTTGCTCTCACGTTAACCATCCCCGTGTCAGCAATGGCCCCGTCTTCATTGCCGTGTTTACATTCTTTTAACAAGGAACACATTGTCCTGGGTATATTCTCCCGAGACCGGGCAAACCAAACACTCAGCGCTTTGTAGTGGTGACAGCTGCTTGGCGTAGAAAAAACAAAAGGCGAGCGCTTCCATCTAGAGAGCAAATCTGGGGCCCGGCGTTCCACCCCCCAAAGTAAGAGGCAGTGACATACTTTATACACATGGCTCAAATCTGGAAATAGTAGTCGCTGAATTTCTATTGGTGCAGTGAGTGTTCGTGCGGTTATATGGCAATAAATAATAATAATAATCCTTGCGTTTGATATAGCGCTTTACACATCTTATCGACGTCTCAGAGCGCTTCACGGAGCACAGTGTAAAGTGAATTAACTGGATATATTTGTGGGTGAAATGCGGCATCCAATTGTGCACAGCAGCGTCCCCCCCACAAACAGTCGTGGTTTGAAATGACCAATTTTATTATTGTGTTTTTTTGGGGAGGGATTATTATTGGGCGCGTGTGTGTGTGTGTGTGGAGTAAGGAAACTTGCCCGAGGTTTTGCCCTGACCTGCCTGGATTCGAACACAGGTCTCTCACGCTTGTAAGGCGAGTGGCTCTAACCACTGAGCTACAGGAGCTCCAATGTAGTTTGCATGCACACAGCGGTCTTTCGCTGTGAAGACTTCTCGAGGCCAGTGCTGGCTGAGCACCTGAGCTGGGTGGGTGGAGAGGGGGAAAAATGGTCAAAGACAAGTCTTGAAGGCCGCCTTTGGGAAGTAGGGAGGGACGGACGGACGGACATGAAGCAAGCCAGTGTTTGCTGAGTGAAGGGAGCAGCCGGGCTTTGGAGCTGATGGAGGTGACAGGCAGAGTGAGCTATACGAGTGTAATTTTGTTGTTGTTGTTGTTCCATCCTACAGTTCTGGCTCAGCGCGGATTCTTCAGGGACAAGACCTTTGTGAACTATCTCAAATACCTGCTCTACTGGAAGGAACCAGAGTACGCCAAGTACTTGAAGTAAGCACATTTCCCTGTTCAACAACAACAACAACAAACAAAATGACGTTTATAGAGCGCCTTTCACGTCGGGAGGACGTCACAAGGCGAGGAACAGTCAGGTGGGGACCCGAGCAAGTGAGAGGGGCAGGGTAGGGTGGGGGGGAGGAAGAGAGGTGGGAGGGCAGCCGAAAGCACGGACTGCTAGGTAGGGTGTGGGTGGGTTATTGGAGACGGGGACTGATTGAGTACAGTTTAACTCTCTTGTCTCTCCCACCCCCCTCTCTTTCTCTCTCTCTCTCTCTCTCTCTCTGTGTCTCTCTCTCTCTCTCTCTGTGTGTCTCTCTCTCTGTATCCTGGCTGCAGGTATCCCCAGTGCCTACACATGCTGGAGCTGCTGCAGTACGAGCACTTCCGGAAGGAGCTGGTGAACGCTCAATGCGCCAAGTTCATCGACGAGCAGCAGCTTCTGCACTGGCAGCATTACTCCCGGAAGCGCATGAGGCTGCAGCAGGCCCTGGCCGAGCAACAGCAGCAGAACAACGCATCCAGCAAGTGAGGGGACCTCAGCGGCCGGCGGGGGAGGGGCTGCGCAGGAGATGGGGGTGATAGGATGGTGATGGGTGATGAGTTGACAAACACTGACAAACAGACTGAGAGTGTGAAACGCTGGCACCCGTCTTAAACACCCAGGGTCGTTCGCTGGACAAAGCTTCGCCTTGCGGTGGGCACTCACTGGGGAATTCTCCAGCCGTTTGTACATAAGAAACCGACCAATGGAGCTGCTGTAAGAGGGGTTTCGCTCATGCGGGAGTGAGCGACTGGAAAGGCTTGAATTGGCGTTGACCTCTTCTCCTCCTCCTCCCCCTCCTCCCGTCTCCTCGCGTCGGATGCAAATGTCCCGAAGTTGCTCGGGAAGGGGAGGGAGAGTTGAGCAGCAGAGACCGTACGGCCAAGTTCACACAGAAGTGACGGGAATCGATCCCAAACGAGAGGGCAAGATTTGGGACTCGCCACCCGAGAGACCGAGCCTCGACATTTGCTTTTATTACCGCATTGGAGGAACAGTGATACTGATCGAGAGAGCCATGTGTGGCTGAAAGTCCCATTTGCTCCCATTTTTTTTGTGTGGGTGGGCATGGAGTGGGGGGTGGGGGGGTGGGGGTTAAAACTTGTAGTGAGCGATACGCCTACTAAAATAAAGTCACAACGGTCTACTATATGCAACAGCCTAGGCAATTGATTCCCTCTATTCATGGCTATTCGTGGCCGTGGTGGCTGTATGAATGAGCGAAATCCGTTTAAACCCGTTTACCCGCCTTTCGAATCTGCTTTTCGCACGAGGAAAAGCTGAGAGGATTGGATTCAGTGGATTGCAAGCGCTGGGACACTGGGCCAAAATGTACTGCACTGTCCGTTTCTACGCTTTGTTTCTAAAACTGCGGTTGTATCTCTTGCGTGCGATTGAATCGGTGTTTCGGGACGTGAAAGGCACCGGATAAATAAATGTAATCTGTCTTTTTGAGTCTTTCTAAATAAACAATTGGCTTCTGAAGTCACTGGGTCACATTACCGGGTCACGCACACATCTCTTGTTTCTCCCGAGTTACAATAATAATAATCCTTGCATTCGATATCGCGCCTTTCACGTCCGCTGGACGTCTCAAAGCTCTTCACAGAATCTACTGCAAAGTGAATTGACTGTGTATTTGCGTCGACGAAAGTATATGCAATGGTATGTTACACCCAGCAGAGAGCGGTACGCTCCCCTCCAGTTTGCCTGATGCCATTTACCAACACACAGCGGGTGGCCGTGTGTAGACAGACCAAAGTCCTGCTGACGGCAGGACGCGTATCAGTTTTCAGGCGGTGGCTTGGGGAGCCTTAAGCCATGGCCTGGCTGAGGTCTGCGAGCGAGTGGATCAAGCACAGTTTCCAGAAGGTAGAGAACCTGTCTTCGGACTCGCTGGAGGAGCTGCTGAGAGAGGAGAGGGATCGGGTGGTGCTGGTGGTGAGTCAGGCGTGGCCTGGGCAGAAGCAACAACAAATGGCGTTAGTACATACATAGGCGCCTTTCACGTCACGTGTAGGAACAGCTCAGCCAGAGAGCCATTCCTCTCGACAGCCCAAGGCTCTGCACCCACTGCCCCACAGCTCAGATAGAAGAGAAACCGTCAGGGTAAACTTGCAACGGTCCGTAGCAATCGAGTCTGCGAGACAGCAGAGGTTAGGACGTGGACGGGACCGCCTGTAACTCAGTGGTTAGAGACACTCGCCTTACAAGCGTGAGACCTGTGTTTCGAATCCAGGCAGATCAGGTCAGGGCGAAACCTTGGGCAAGTTTCCCTGCACACACACACACACACACACACACACACTTAATAATAATCCCTCCAAAAAACCCACGATAATAAAATTGGTCATTTTCAATCCACGACTGTGTGTGCGGGGGACGCCGCTGTGCGCAATTGGCTGCCGCGTTTCGCCCACAAATATACAGTCAATTCACTCGACAGTATATTCTGTGAAGCGCTTTGAGACGGCGGTAAGATGTGAAAAGCTCAAATGCAAGGATTATTGTTATTATTATTATTATTCAAACCAAACTTTATTTTTAGGACGTCCGGAGTCCCGCCGAGTTCGAGATCAGTCACTTACAAGGAGCTGTTCGTGTTGACCCAGACACCACTGCCATGGACAGTGTGATCCAACTCCTGGACTTGGGGCTGACAGGTAGAGTGCGTTTCAGCTGCGTCTCTATCAGGCCCTATCTTCACGGTTAACCATGGTTAACTCGTGGAGCTCCTGTAGCTCGGTGGGTTAGAGCACTCGCCTTGCAAGCGCGAGACCTGTGTTTCGAATACAGTCAGGTCAGGGCGAAAGCTTGGGCCGAGTTTCCTTACTCCACATACACACACACAAACGTCTGGTAATCCGCCCTCCCCCCCAAAAAAAACATATAATAAATTGGTCATTTCAATCCACGACTGTTTGTGTGGGGGACCCCGCTGTGAGCAATTGGCTGCCTCGTTCCGCCCACAGAACATACAGTCAATTCACTTTATAGTATATTCCGTGAAGCGCTTTGAGAAGTCATGAAAAAGCGCTATATCAAATGCAGGGATTAACACTAACGGACCCCACATATGTGTTATTATTATTTGCTTAAAACGACTTCAGTTTGCCGGTTATTCAGTGACGGAGTGTTCCCTGGCATGCGTACCACCTACTGTCACCTGCCGCCCACTCCCCTCTCCCCACCCCCCCACTCCCCACCCCCACCCCCGCCCCCCACACACACATACACACACACACGATCGCTCTGGTTTTGTCCTTCAGGAGACGAGAAACTGAGAGAGATCGTCTGCTACTGCACCACAGGCTATCAGGCCGCGCGCCTGGCCGAGAACCTGGACGGCTTTTTGGAAAGCCAACGCGGCCGAGGCCCTGCCGGGCGACTCAAGGTTTATAACCTGGAGGGCGGGTTCCTGAAGTGGACCGGGGAGAGCAGAGCTATCGTGGACAGAGACAACCAACCCACGACCTCGGTTCACCCCTATAGTGAGCTGTGGGGAGAGCTGCTAAAGGCCGATTTCAAAACTCCCGTCTAAATCAGGTCAGGGCCAAACCTTGGGCGAGTTTCCTTACTCCACACACATACACGGCTAATAATAATCCATCCGCCCCCCCACAAAAAAAACCCACTAATAAAATCGGTCATTTCAATCCACGACTGTTTGTGTGTGTGTTTGGGGGAGGGGGGGGGGGAAACGCTGCTGTGCGCAATTCGCTGTCTCGTTTCACCCACAAATATATACAGTCAATTCCGGTGAGAGAGAGGGAGGGAGGGGGGGGTCAGTCGAATAGAAAGGTCTTTAGCAAAAAGAAATATACGACAAGATAAATCAGACAGATTTTATTGTGCTGAGGTATAGATTGTGCCGACTAACTGACTGTCAAATCAACCAAAGCATATCATCGATGGCCAGATTTTTTAAGGACTAGTTAGGCGGGGGTGGAGATGGGGGGGGGAGGCAGGACAAGGCAGACAAAGAAGACAGAAAAAGAAGACAAAGGAGAAAACTGATGTTAATTGATGGGTTATAAAGAGGTGATAAGCGTCGTGAAACGAAAAAGTGGGTGGGCGGGGGGGGTAAAACTGGGGAGAACGGGTGTTAATAGTGAAGAGCGGGTTTGAGCCGCGATTAGTTAGTTAGTTAGTTAGTTAGTTAGTTAGTTCGTTCGTTCGTTCGTTCGTTCGTTCACAGGTCTCACGTTTGAAAGGCAAGTGGCTCTAACCACTGAGCCACAGAAGCTCCACTCTGAACAACAACAATGCAGGACGTCCCGAGGCGCTGATGATGTTCACACAGACAGACAATCAGACAGAGGCCCTGAGCTCAGGCTCCAACAGCTGGCCCCACACCTGGTTATAGGGGTGGACCAGGCTGGTGGGTTCATTCTTGCCGTCGACTATCTCCTTCCTCTCGTTGGCCCATTTCACCAAACCCCCCTCCAGGTTGTACACCCTCGGCGAGTCTTCCCGGCACTGGCCGGGACCACCGGCGAGGAAACAGCCGAGTTTCTGAGCCATCAGAGAGCCGTGGTAACCCACCGTACAGTAACACACCACGGTTTTGTTCTCGTTCTGAACGTCTGAAAACACAAACGGACGACGACAACAACAACAAGAACACAATGACACTTGTACAGCGGCCTTTCCTGTCAGGAGGACGTCGCAAGGCGCTGAAGTCACTGCTTCAGACTCGAGCTGAGGACAGAGAGGGGGGAGGGGTGGGGGGGGTTGCCGATGGGTCCATCGAAGAGGAGAGTCTTGAGGCGAGACTTGAAGGAGGCCGGGGAGGAGGGCGAGGCGGAGGGACTGCGGGATGGAATTCCAGAGGTTGGATGGCAGAGTAACTGAAGCCAATGGTTGGGCGGGAGGGTCTGGGGACATGGAGCAGGCCAGAGCTGCAATATTAAGATGGACATTCGGGCCTCCAGTAAATCACTGCAGTCGACCGACCGACCGACCGACCGGTCCATCATACTGTAGAGGGCTGCAGCTCTAGTGGTTAGAACGCTCGCCTTTACAAGCGAGAGACCCGGGTTCAATTCCAGGCAAGTCAGGGCCAAACCTTGAGCAAGTTTCCTTACTCCACACACAAAAACACACACACACACACACATACACACACACGCCTGATAATAATCCCTCGAGAAAAAATTATAAATTGTTCATTTCAATCTACGACTGTTTGTGGGTGAGCAATCGGCTGCCACGTTTCGCTCTCCCACAAATATCCAGTCAATTGACTTTGCAGTATATTCTATGATGCGCTTTGAGATGTCGGTAATATTATTATTATTATTATAATTACCTGGCAGGCTCAGCTTTTGGGCTACGTCGTCCATGTTGGTGGCGTCCGGGTCGACCCGCACGGCTCCCTCTATGTGACTGACCTCGTATTCCTCCTGACTCCGAGCGTCCTGAGTTAGAAGTGGGGAGAGAGGGGTAGTGGGTGGTGGGGGGAGAGGGGGAGGTGGGGGGGGGGGGGGGGGAAAGGAGGGGGGGAAAGTACAGGTCAGTGAGGCACAGAGTCACTCCATGCAGCTGGAGTGCTGACAATAATAATTCTCGCAATTGATATAGGGCTTTTCACGTCTTCTAGACGTCTCAAAGCTCTTCACAGAAAATACTGTGAAGTGAATTGACTGTATATTCGCGGGTGAAACGCAGCAGCCAATTGCGCACAGCAGCGTCCCCCACACAAACAGTTGTCAATTGAAAATGACCAATTTCTATTACTGTGTTTTTTTTGGATGGATTATTATTAGGTGTGTGTGTGTGTGGAGTAAGGAAACTTGCCCAAGGCTTCGCCCTGATCTGATCTACCTGGATTCGAACACAGGTCTCACACTTGTAATGCGAATGGCTCTAACCACTGAGCTACAGGAGCTCCGCGTTTGCCCCTAGGACTCACCACCAGCACCACCCGATCCCTCTCCTCTCTCAGCAGCTCCACCAGCGAGTCCGAAGACACATTCTCTACCGTCTGGAAATTGTGCTTAATCCACTCGCTCACAGGCTTTAGCATGGCCATGGCTCGTGGCCCCCCCCACTACCCCAAACCCCCCACACACCCCCACCCCCACCGACGACTAGGTTTCAGCCTGAAAACTGCCGCCCTCCCTATCTACAGGCAGATCAAAAGCTTCAACTGCGCAAAAAACAGCCGGACTTTGCGCTCAGGCCTCCTCAGGCGTGTTAGCTCTGAGGTTCTCCAAAACGGTCACTGAACTGTCAACCATTAACAGAGCACCTTGTCCTATTCCAGCGTTTCATAGTCAAAGTGTGTGTGTGTGTCTGTGTGTGTGTCTGTGTGTGTCGACGTGAAAGGTGCTCTACAAACGTACTATATTGTTGGCGGTGGTGAATGTAGTTGGTTGGGTTTGGGCCTTTTGAGCGAAAAACAACGAGAACTACGCGCAAGCGAGTGAGATAGTCACGTCACCGATTGTGGAGTCAGTGGTTCCATATCGCAGACGCGTTATATTAAACTCATTGTTACTTTTAATGACCAAATAAACTCAGGTGATGTAATAATAACTATAATGCTAATAATCCTGGTATGTGATACGGCGGCTTTTTCACATCTTCTAGACTGTGTCTCAAAGCGCTTCACAGGACTGTACTGCAGAGTGAATTGACTATATTTGTGTGCCACCATCGGGGGGTCGTGTTTTCAGCCACTAGGCCCCCAAACTCTGGAACACTCTCCCTCGATCCCTCCATCCTGCACCAACCCCACCCCTTTCTCCCCCTCTTCAAGCCCCGCCTGAAAACCTTCCTCTTCGACCGTTCCTTCGTACGATCACCTCCCCCCCAACCACCCCCCACACCCCACCAACCCCCAGACTCCACCACTGTTAAGCGCTCTGAGACGCTACCCGGCTTGGAGGGCGCAAGTTATTATTGTATGGGGGTTTGGGTAGGTGGTGGTGTATGGGTGGGGGGGGGGGGGAAATGATGGGAATCCCGGCAGTGTGGAGGGTGAAACCTTGGGCAAGTTTCCTTACGCCACACATACGATAATAATCCCTCAAAATGTTTTTAAAAAAAAATATTGGTCATTTTCAATCCACGGTTGTTTGTGGGGGACGCTGCTATGCGCAAACGGCTGCCGCGTTTCGCCCAGAAATATACAGTCACTTGACTTTATATTCAGTGAAGCACTCGTTAAGATGTCGATAAGATGTGAAATGTGAAAATCAAACGCAAAGATTATTATTATTATTATTCACGTTATTAACAAAGTAGGATTAAAGCCGGTTCTCTTTCTGTCCCTCTGGGTGACGGACTCCGTGTTTTTTCTGTCCCTCAGCGACGCTCTCTCTCTCTCTCTCTCTCTCTCTCTCTCTCTCTCTCCCTCTCTCTTTCTCTCGAGCACTCTTTTGTTTCTGGTGTTTGAACAGAAGGAACTCAGCCAACCCTTCCCCTCACTTCCCCAGGAAAGAGCGGCGTTTCCTGGGGAGGAAATAGGAGCCGAGGGCAGGGATCTAGGCATCTCCCGGTCGAGGGAAACACACTGACTGACTTCGGGAACGCGCAGACTACTCCTGAGACCCAACCGAGGACGCCCCCCCCCCCCCCTCACACCCCCCTCCAAGAACCCTCCCCCCCCCCCCAACCAACCCCCCTCCCCCACCACCCCCACCGGGCTGGAGGACACTTCGGTCGACACTGAGACCGAGTTGACGTTGATCCGAGGGGCGCCTCGGGGGTAGCTACTCTCTGATGAAGAATGGAATCGCTTCTCCTCCTGGTCAGTGCGCTTCTGACCCACGCTTCCCACCAACTGCTACTCAATGGGACCAACGTCTGTCACTCACCAAGGTAAACTCCACGGGGCATAACCTCTCCCCTTTCACCATCCCCGTCTCTCTCTCTCTCTCTCTCTCTCTCTCCCTCTGTGTGTGCGCGTCCGTCTCTCGTCTGCGTCTGTCTCTCTCCCTTCTCTACCTCTGTGGATTCGCCCACGTATACACTGGCCAGTCAATTCACTTTACGGTATATTCTGTGAAGCACTTTGAGACGTGAAAAGCGGTAGGTCAAAACGCAAGGATATTTGCCTTGACCCAATCTATTTGTCTCTCTCTCTCTCCCTCTCGCTCTCTAACTATCTATCTCTCGCCGATTGTCTCTCCCCTTGCTTCTCTCTCCCTCACTATTACCGTGTCCGTCTCCCCCGTCTATCTATCTCTCCCGGTCTATCTCTCCCCGTTTAGTCTCTGCTTGTTTCCCTCTAAGGCGCTGTAACGAATGCAAGGAGGATTATCACCATCATTATTCCTTCTCTGTGTCTGTCTCTCTGTCTCTGTCTCTCTCTCTCTCCGTGCCTTTCTCCCTGACTCATCCTCCCTGTCCACCTCTCTCATTGTGCGTCTAGATCTCGGCGTAGATTTCTTCTTGTCCGTGAAAGTTTCGCCCACACAAATGTAACCTCAATTCGCTTCGCGGTACGCTCTGTGAAGCGCTTCGAGACCTCGATAAGATGTGAAAAGCTGCGATACCGAATGCCAGGATTCGTTATTTATTATTATTATTTGATCCGTGCGATTCCCCGGGATCTGTCTACCCATTGTGTGTGGCTGTGACTAAACTTCCCAGTCTCCTCACTCTGTTTTCCCGATGGCCACATTGGCACGAAAGCGGAGGAAACCTTGGGACGTATCATTGTCCGACTAAAAAATATATATATTTTTCGTCAGTTGGGGTGGGGGGGAATGAGGAGGAGGGGACATGAATAATATTAACTCAGGAACAGAGGGCTGTGGTCACAGCCAGGATGAAACAATAGCTAAGAGGTGGCGTTGAGTGCGTGTGTATGTGTGAGTGAGTGAGTGAGTGAGTTGTGTGTATGTGTGTCAGTGTATTTGGCTGAGCTGCCCTCTCTTTGTGTCTACATTTTCTTCACTTCCTCTCCGCCTGTGGCTGCACGAGAGAGCATCGTTTGCTCGTGTAATGGTGGTGGCCAATGGTGGATAAGTCCAACGCGCGCACGCGCACACGCACACACACACACACGCGCGCGCGCGCGGAGGGAAAGGACATCGAGATACATGGAATAACAACAACAAACAAACAAACAAGGATTTCTACAGCGAAGGAAGTGAGTTCTCACCCCGCACCAAACTTCGCTCCCCCATTACAACAACAACAACAACTTGGATTTACATACATTACCTGACCAGTCCTGGCCAGACTTCGCCGGCTCTCTGTCCCGGGCGGAGAGGATCGATTTCAAGATCCTCACTCTTGTTTCCAAATCTCCCCACTCCTCTGCGTCCCCCAGCTACCCCATCCACCCGTTACCTTCGCTCCACCGGGTCTGGCCTCCTCCTTGTCCCCCAAAATCCTCCTCTCCACCATCGGCGGACGTGCCTTCAGCCAATACGCCCCCGAGGCTCTGTAACTCCCTCCCTCGCTCCCTTCGCCTCGCGCCAACACCCCCCCCCCCCCACCCCCACACCACCCCCCTCTCTTCCTAGCTTTCCCCGCCCCTCCCCCCTTTGCCCCTGTCTCAGTTATCTCAACATCTGTCTTGCCAGGGGGGATCCTGTCTGCTGTCCTGGGTGGAAACAGAAAGACAACGACTGCTCCATCGGTAGGTGTTTTGAGACAACTGTTTGTGTGGAAACTGCTGGGAGTTTGTGGCGGTGGGGTGGGGGGCGGGGGGCTGGGAGTTTGTGGCGGTGGGGGTAAGGGAGGGGGGAATGTGATCCCCGGCCACGTAGGCGTCTCAGCGTTAACGCCTGTACGTTTGCGATCGTTCGCAGCCGTCTGTGAAGAGCCGAACCTCTGCCGCCACGAGGAGATCTGCGTCCAGCCCGGAGTGTGCCGCTGCCCGCACGGCTATTACGGAGCCCAGTGCATCACCAGTGAGTTAACGCAATCTTCGTGGAGTTCCTGTGGCTCAATGGGTTAGAGCCACACTCGCCTTACAACCCTGTGAGATGTTGTGTTTCGAATCCAGCAGGTCAGGTCAGGTTGAAAACTTGGGCAAGTTTCCTTACTCCACACACACACACACACCACACACACACGCACACGCGCCTAATAATACTCCCTCCAAAGAAACCCCCACAATAAGAAAAGTTGGTCATTTTCAATCCACGACTGTTTGCGGGGGGGGGGTGGGGGGGGGGAGACGCTGCTGTGCGCCATTGGCTGCCGCGTTTCGCCCACAAATATACACAGTCAATCCACTTTACAGTATATTCCGTGAAGCGCTTTGAGACGTCGATAAAATGTGAAAAGCCTCTGCATCAAATGGAAGGATAATTATTATTCTCTTACAACAACAGTGAGGATTGTAACCATCATCACCTTCAGTCTCATTAATATAATGATTCATATCATTATCGTCGTAACAATAATAATAATACAGTACTATGATCACAAGTCAGGTGCTTGCGGTGATAGGAATAATATGATTTATATTAGCCCCGATGCTCTGGAACTCCCTTCCTCACTCCCTTCGCCTCAACCCCATCTCCCCCTCTCTTCCTAGTTTCGGGTCTCAGATTTCTTTTCGACCGACCGCGCCTTAGGTCACTTTTTCCCCCCCCCACCCCCTCTCTCTCTCTCTCTCTCTCTCTCTCTCTCTCTCTCTCCCCGCTGGCTCGGGATCCGTTATTGTGAAGCGCTCTGAGACGCCGTCCGGCGTGGAGTGAGTGAGGGCGTTGGACACATCAAAATTGTTGCTGTTGTTAAGTATTATTCTTATTATTGCTACAGGCCTGTGTGTAGAAATATAGATATATATATAGATATATATATATAGATATATAGATTATATAGATTATATAGATATATATATATATATAAACCGTCTGCTTTGTCCCCAGGATGCCCGACAAGTTCTGGGGCCCCGACTGCCGGGAAGTGTGCTCTTGTTTATCCAACGGCAAGTGCCACGGTGTGACGGGCGCCTGTACCTGTCACCGCGAGCGGTGGGGAGTGGACTGCGCCAGGACGTGCCGTTGCCAGCGCGGCGAGTGCCACCCCGCCACGGGAGCTGCCAGTGCCAGACCGGCTGGTGGGGGTCGGACTGTAGCCAGCCCTGCGGCTGCCACAACGCCGGGCTCCGGTGCGACCAGGCCACGGGTCGGTGCGCCTGTTTCCCGGGATTCTTGGGCAAGAAGTGCCTGTTTCGGTGCGTCTGCAACCGCTCCCCTGCGACCCGGTCACCGGGGCGTGCGCCTGCGCGGTTGGCTGGTGGGGGCAGGACGTGCGACCGGCGGTGCGGGTGCGTACGCGGGACGTGCCTCCCGGCCGACGGCACGTGCCTGTGCGAACCGGGCTTCCAGGGGAGAGCCCTGCAGCGAGCCCTGCCGGCCGGAAACTACGGTGAAGGCTGCCGGCACAGGTAAGAGCAGTTTTCCCCTCCCCGGCACATCGACACACCAAAACCTTCTGCTGTCCCCCCCCCCCCCCCCCCCGCCCTTCCTCCTCCTTCCCCACTGTTAGCCTCGTGGCACTGATCAGCAGTGAGATACTTCCCCCTCTATCCTGGCCGTCAACCCCCCCCAATAAATTGGTCATTTTCAATCCACGACTGTTTGTGTCTGGAGGGGGGGGGGGGGGGGGGGGGGGTGTGGGGGGGGGGGCAATTGGCTGCCGTGTTTCGCTCTCTCACAAATATATATATACAGCAGCCATTATTTCACCTTACAGTCTATTCGGTGAAGCGCTCCGAGACGTCCATGAGACGTGAAAAGCCGCGATATCGAATGCAAGGATTATTATTAATATTATTATCAGTATTATTATTATTTCACCCCCTGGCTCGCTGATGTCCCTTCTCTCCCCGGCTCCCCCCCACCCCACTTGGTCTCCGCAAATCTCTTCAATCCGGTTTCGTCCCCCGACGGCACCGAACCCAGGCCAGAGCCCCGACAACCCTGTTGCTTTCCCCGCCTCCCACTGTTCCCAGGTGTGGCCACTGCGAGGCCGGTCCCTGCTCCTCCACCGATGGCTCCTGCGTGAGCTGCGGCCGGGGCCTGGAACGGCACGCGCTGTGACCAGCCCTGCCCGCCGGAATGCACGGGGAAAACTGCCGGCAAGACTGCCCGCGTGCCGATCCGGGAGTTCTGCAAACCGGAGACAGGGTTCTGTGGCTCCTGCGGATCCAGGCTGGAATGGCTCCAGGTAAGGCCCCCCCCCCTCTCTCTCTCTCTCTCTCTCTCTCTCTCTCTCTCTATCCCGCTCTCACCGCCTGTAGAGATGTGGTGTAGAGCATCTGTGTGGAGAGGACCCTCTAGCAGACGGGCAGGGCAGGCCTGACCACTACTGATGCTGGATCCATCATCCACGACCTTCAAGAGCGAGGTTGGTAGACGTTTGTAGGTCAGAACATAAGAACAGATAAGAATTAGGAGCAGGAGTAGGCCATCCAGCCCCCTCAAGCCTGCCCCCCGCCATTTTCAATAAGATCATGGCTGAGCTTCTAATCTAACTCCACCTGCCCACTTCCGTCTTATCCCCATATCCCCTTAATCCCTTTATCCATGAGAAATCTATCAATCTCAGTCTCGAATATGTTCAAGGACTGACCGAGTATCTACAGCCTTTTGGGGGTAGAGAATTCCATCAATTCACTAACCCTCTGAGTGAAGAAGTTTTTCCTCAACAGTACGAAAAAGGTGACCCCCCCCTAATCTTAAGACTATGACCCTCCTACTTAGGGTATTAAGGAATATGAGGGGAGCAAGCGGGGAAGATTGGAGTTGAAAGGATTAGTAGAGGTACAGATTGGGCCGTGATCTAATGAAATGGTGGAACGGGCTCGAAGGGCTGAATGGCCTAATCCTGTTCCTACGTCGCTAACCTGTGACTTGGCCCTAGATGTGATTCGCGCTGTCCCGCTGGAACCTTTGGGGATGGCTGCAGGTTCCCCTGTCCTGACTGCTATCATGGGAACTGCCATCACATCACAGGGGAATGCCTGTGTGATGCAGGCTATACTGGAGACAGGAGTGAGGGAGGAGACAGTCACACTCACACACACACACACACATACTTACACATAATCACACTCAGGTCATGTATACACGGGCGTTCAATACATAAGATTGTCTTAATCTATCTCTGAAAACAGTTTGGGACTTCCACAAATACCCCCCCAGGCTTGCAGATATTGTTTGTGTTAATGGGTTTGATTCCTGGCCAGGGGGGAAACCTTGGGCAAGTTTCCTCACTCCATACGCCTAAAGATAATCCCTCTCAAAAAACAAGACGAAGAAGAATTTGGTCACTCAATCCACGACTGTGTGTGTGTGTGTGTGTGTGTGTGTGTGGGGGGGGGGGGGGGCAATGGTGGGGGCAGTGGGGGGGAGGGGGGGTGGGGGGGGGGGGGGGAGACGCTGCCGTGCGCGATTGGCTGCTGTGTTTCGCCCACAAATACAGTCAATTCACTTTACAGTATATTCTGTGAAGCGCTTTGAGACGTCTTGAAGACGTGAAAAGCTGCTATATCAAATGCAAGGATTATTATTATTATTATTATTATAAGAGACACTGCCCCTCCACCCCCCCTACCTCCCCACCCCCCACCTCCCCCACCACCACTCCCTCCTTTTGCATCCTTCAAGGCCTATCTCAAGAACCTTACCTTTGGTTACCCTCTGGCCTCCCACCCTCCCTCCTGAACCCAACCCCAGCTCGGGTGCAAATCCTTTGGCTGTGTTCCAGTGGCTTTGGAACATACTGTACTCCCGACGTGAATAGTGCTGTGTAAATGTAATTTCTTGTTGCTTGTTGTTGTTGTTGTTGTTGTGTAGCTGTAACCATACGTGCCCCGAAGGATATCACGGTTCAACTGTTCTGCGACCTGTCACTGTTTGGGAAGTTCTTGCGACCAAGTGTCTGGCTCGTGTGGGTTCAGTAAGTATCTCTCAGCTCTCCCGCAGCACTGTCGTGGCCACATTATCGACTTAGAACATAAGAATTAGGAGCTAGGAGTTTAGGCCATTCAGCCCTCGAGCCTGCCCCCCCCCACCCCACCCATTCAAAAGATCACGTCTGATCTTCCAATCCAACTCCACCCGCCCACCACCCCGCCTTATCCCAGATCCCCTTAATCCATCTGTCAA